>MIQA02023090.1:0-238843 GCA_001887855.2 Sclerospora graminicola | reverse complement strand
TGTACGTTGAGTGCAGCGACGGCATCGTGGTGCAGTGCGCGGCCACGTCGATCAATGCAACGGACCCAATTCTGGCCCTCTTGCTCCGACACGCGCTGATCCCAAGCGATGACATGGTGCATCCGTCCATTGAAGGTATTCACGTATGATTCTCAATCGTTTGGTTGGCGACCCGGACGACCAAGTGTTGAAGACGACCCGATCGATATCCGACCTTCTCGTCGATGTCAGCGACGAAATCGGTGTCCCTGATGGAGCCCTCACTTGCTCGTGGGTCGAAGACAGCAGCGGTGAGAAATGTCATTTCCCTCTCCCACACGCTGTCGAGTACGTCTACTTTATCGACGGCTTGCCGCACGCTGAACCCGCGGTCCTCGACGTAGGAAGCTCATTTTGTCGCGCGCCGGTCCAGCCGACGCCAACCGAGCCGCAAGTTCGTCGACGAGCTCCTCGTATTCAGACGAGCATAGCCTCGTCTGACTCGTTTTTCGTGTCCGACGATGACAATGATGTGACGCCGGTTGAGCCCCGCCATGACCCTCCAACGTCTTCCGCTGAGCCGCCACGCAACGACCGTATTGTCGCTGCCCGTTTGTGCGCAACCTAATTTACTCGCTTAAGTGCGGCAGATCGAGGACCAAGCTCCGGTGCGAACCCGTGGTTGCAGTTACCCGGCCCCTGGTGGCTCGGGGTACCAATGGTACGTCTCAAGTGCAACCCGCTCGTCAACCTCCCGTTCATCAGCCGTGACCAATGGGAGACGGTGCCCGGTCGCCTCAGACGTCCTTCTGTCGGGGGAGCATCAAGTACGAGTCCACGACATGATCACCGCCCAGCACATATCGGGTACGCCCCCGGATGCCTATGTTGATATGCTCGTGCCGAACCGAGCTAAACTGTCAGGCTGACGCTCAGAAAATACAACGCGGTCCACTTATTGCCGCACCCGGGCGTCCTGACGTGTATCTATGACTTCCGGTTCGGCAGCCGCGGTCTCTCGATCTGCATACCTCCCCGCGGATGAATTGGGTAATGAGCGGATCCAGCAACATGCAAAACGTTTCAGCGTCCGTCGAAGTCCTGAAGCCCTAACAGCCATCGTCCATCGCCGATGTCCTCAGTGCCATCACTTCCGTCTGGACATTTGCAGCCACCTTCATAACCCTCGATACGGTGTAGCTCATGGACCGTATATTCAACTGTGTTCAAGAACTGACGACGTGGCAGTCATGGGAGGCGGAGGATTTGGCCTACTTGGTTTGCTGGTTGAACCAAGTGCTCGAAGATTTTTGCATGTGCGTGGACCGCGACAGTCTGTCCGACGACGCATCAACCGAGCGGTTGACGGTCATCCTAAAGTTGAACACGAGTAACGGCGATTTCCACCAGCTCCTCCATGTCGCGAACGCGCGACGACTCACGCGCATGAGCACATCGGTTTTCGGCAAGACCAACGGCCTTCCATCAACGCAATAGCAGCATCGCAAGTCCGAGCGTGTGACAGACGTGCGGGACCGGCCCCGCCGTAACTCTCTTGGATAAAAGGCTTCAAACCCGGGGATAACGACTACGGCACAAAGTGACCGTTGCTACAGTGACCGGGTTGAGACGCGACGTCCTAGCAACCCAAAACCGACAAATAACGGAGGGATAGTGAGAGCCTGCCTTGGCGCGGGACCTACCGAGCCAGATCCGAAGGCAGTGATCCGCCCGGGGCATCATGCTCTATGAATTACACTTGAGGTTACCCCTTCGTCCACGCGAGCCAGGGCGTCTTGATATCAGCTTGTGACCCGAGTACTGTAGCGTGTTCGTCAGTTCCGATCTCCATGCCTGCATCCGCATTTCTGAGACCGTATTACCGTACGTCCAATGAGCGGCACGCTCGACCGCTGGACGCGTCCCCTGCGCCCTGTCTGCAGGTCGCACTGCGCACGAAGTAGCCACAACGTTGCGCACGCTGCTGATGCCCGCACGACCTACGGGGCTTTATCGGCCTGTCGCCGGTGTCACTCAAAAGGTGCTACAAGTCTGGTGGAGCCGATTTCCAAATCCGTAACAGAAGTTGTGGGGGGAAGTCGGCTTCCCACTGGCCCGGTCGACCAATTATCGGAGGGGGTACTCCGTTGATCCTGATCAGCATCAGGAGTCGAATCATCACTAGGATGGCTGGCCCGATCTTCCCGGTCAGAAGACCGGTCATCTAGTGCGACAGAATCCAAATTCAACTTCATCTCACCTTGTGTACCCATTGGTATTCGGTGGTCACACTCTCTCAGATGGACTCTAGATGAGGTAATGTTCCAAAACAGGTCGGAGGAGGTGTTTTCTTTGGGACGGGGTTGTTCTCTGGTGAAAAATCTTCACCAAGAACAGATTAAAGGTGATACTACGTATGAGAACCGTAAAGGTCGGGTCGGGATTCTTCAACCGACCGGACCAACCAATAAAACAAGAGATAACCAGTAACCGCGAAAAACCACGATAAAACCACGATCTTCCACAGTAAACCACAACGTTATCTCCAAGAAAACCTTTCCAATTAATAAAACGTACTCAAACACGTGGACGTGAGAGTGAGGGTTGAAACCTTAAACAATCCCGTCGGGGGACTTCAAACTTGTTGACTCTCGTCACTAATTCAGGCTCTGAGAGAGTGAGAGACGATTTGTTCGAATATTATGTCGCTTCATCTTTCGCGATGGTGCTGGAGTAATGTGGAAAAGCACAGCACATATAATTGTAATCTGACTCCATCATGGGTCCGTCTGCTCTCAAATGCTGCTAATTCACTTAGTTGATACTTGCATTGATTTCAGATGTAATCGGTATGTTCTCTTTGACTTTTCCGTTTACTCTCAAAGATGGTCTGGTTGCGCAGTTGTCACATCCAAACTTGCGCAATCCCGCTGATTCCTCACCACACTTGCCACATTTGGTCTTGGTATTCGTATAATTGTAAGCCATATTTTTCCTGTATCTCGTTTTGTAATTCTTCTGAAATATTTGGCGCTTGTCTTAATGTAATTGATTCCTGATATTGAAGGCGATCTGCGTGTGTTATTGTACTACCTGTCCAGTGTTGTATGAAGCGTATCCAAAAGCGCTGCGCGCTAACACATCCCCATAAAATGTGTGCCAAATCTGAGCGTGGACTCTTACAGTCATCGGCTAGAGAACAACTACTATTTACGATCTTTTTGCAATATTATGTGTTTAACTAGATGGTGGCCATTCTGTAAATTACCGATAATTGGTAATCTGTTAAGATATGGCCATGTTTCCATATCATTTTAGGTGTTTGATTCTGCACTGATATCCACCAGGAGTCTCGCAGCCTTTGTTTTGACCATTTCTGTACTATGACCGGTAGGTCGGTCGCCATCGCCTTGACGTATACTTGTTTAAAGTACTTTCTGAAGTTCGATGGTATCCTCCATATCAATCGAATGCAATCCTCTAATGGCCAGGGATATCTATGAAGCTGCGGATGGGATTTACACATCACCACAAATAAATAAGGTAAGTATATCATAGTATTAATACACAAGGATTAAATATCTTTTTAATATATGCACTGATCCAACTGTTGGAGTAAAAGGAGTAAATGGCTAGTCTCAGTACATTTACCCTTTTATAAAGTTACCTTCTTATCTAATATAGAAGCATAACCATTGGTACTCTTTGAAGAATGATCACACAAGGCATTGAATCCGCTACACTTGCACTTACATGTGCATGTATTCATGTTTCTAGTGAGGTATAGGAGATGTTGCTACATACATTATGCTAGTGTTCCTGATAAAAGTAAAATATAATTCTTTTTCCTGCTTCCAAGCAAGTTCTTTCTGTTCGAAATAGGGTACTTTGCACACAGTATTGTATATCCCGCACTGAGAACCGGTTTGTGATCCAGTGCGTGACAAAAACTTAGTGGTAGCCGGTTAGGGCAAATACCAAGAAGTAAAATGCGTGTGCGTACGACTAGCTGTCTGACGTGTTAGTGTCAGCCGCGCGGACGTCGCTCAAGTCCGAAGTGTCGTTCCACGTGTTTGTTAAACTTGAAAGTATATTATAAAAATAAAAATCCTTTATAAAAAGATTTCCTAGCGTGAAGTTTGTATGCATATGAATTCACGGTAGTTTTGTACATCGGAAATTTAACAAAAACCTTTTCATAAAAACAGATGAATTTCCAACACTCCTTCCAAAACAACCGAGTGTCCAATTCGAAATAAAATCATGATGTCGTATCCATCATAATCGACATCAATCGTCATCAATTCTTTTACAGCACCATTGATTTACATCAATCCATTTTGAAGTATTAATCCTTCAATCCTTGGTGCTTTCGCTAGTAAATGAATTACGGTATATGCGTCTTCGTTTTCACATTGAGTTTTGGGAAAATCGCATTCACACGCCAAGCATCTCTGCATCGGTGATAAAATCTTCTTCATTAACTATAAAACCACTGCGAAAATCTTCTTCGACCTTCATGCTTGAAATTTCTTTCACATTACATACTCATTTAAAATCCAGTACTTGCATTTTGTCGCGATCGCAAGGCTCCATAAAGTTAATCATATTCTCTACATGTTTCTCTTTCAATCCATCTGGCGCTTTCTGCGAAATTTCCACTTTTCTTTTCCACGCTTGCTCTTCATTCTTCGTAATATCCCGAGAAACAGCTACTTCTTGACTTTGGGACCATATTCATAATCTTCATCACTATCAGCATGTCCTTGTCGTCCAACCATTTCAATTTCTTTGCTCCCACGTTTTCCCAACTTGACAGCTGCCATTGATTCTCGAATATGCTGCGATGTGATGTGCCTTTACCGTAATGTCCCGAATACAAGTGATCGTCTCCATAATCAATCAAAACATCAACAATTTGTTGATTTACCGGAAGCACGACCGGCTTTTCACGCAAGTCCTTTACAATAGGAGCTTGATTATATCCTCCACCACTTCTTTGAGAATAACTCTTCCATTTCATTATCTTTTACAATTCGCCCATGCTCGTCATTTTTGCAGTCATTCAATCACCAACTAACGGTACACTCGCCCGAGCAGTGCGCCTGACGTGATTACTTGATCCGCCAGTTGAATTTCCCTCGCAACACGAAAGTGGCTGGTACCTTTCCCCGAGCTTCCGAAGAATAGCTCGTGATCTCGAGCGCTGGCCAATTCATCCACCAATACTTGATTTTCAAGTCCCCTCGCTCGTGACATGTACATATCATCCGCCAGCTCTAGACGCTGATGCTCCTTAATACCCATCTCAACATTTTCATCCGAAGTCGCATCTCTGAATTCCTCTGATACCAGCTCTTTTTCAATATTTTGCAAGGACCCATCGAGTCTTCCTGCCCTCCAATGTCTGGGCTCCCTGTATTCTCTTCTTCCGCAACCTTCTTATTTGCTTCTTGTTTAGCCGCTTCTTCTAAACGAGCAGCCCCACTCTGGCGAGCAATCTTCACTAAAAGATCTGCCTTCTCCTTTTGATCCACTTCCTTTAATCGACCAGCTCTTTTCTTCCTAGCAATCTCCACTAACTGGTCGGCCTCTTCCTTGCGAGCGATCTCCGCTAATCGATTGGTCTCTTCCTTGTGAGCGATTTCCACTAATCAATTAGTCGCTTCCATTATAGCCATCATTTCTAAGCAAATAGCCGCCAGACGCATTGTCCTTTCCAAGAGCAAATCCCGCTCCATACTATTCTTGTCTCCTTCCATTTCCACGAGAAATACCAACGACAACATAAAACAAGAATATACTTCGAAAACTTCCCTTGTAAAACAAGGCCACTTTCACGTAATAAAAAAACGCAGGAGAACTTAACAAAATTAAAACTTCGGTCTTGAGCCCCGTAAACTTGGGCTCATAACCTATTGGAAATAGGGTACTCTGCACACAGTCTTGTATATCCTGCAATGAGAACCGGTTAGTGATCCAGTGCGTGAGATAAACTTAAAGGTAGCCGGTTAGTGGAAATACCAAGAAGTAGAATGCGGTGCGTACGACTAGCGGCCTGACATGTTAGTGTCAGCCGCAGGAAGTCGCTCAAGTCCGAAGTGTCGTTCCACGTGTTTGTTAAAATTGAAAGAGGGCGCCTTTATATTCACCCCCAAAACCATAGAGTTACCCCCAATATACAGTAAAACCCCTGATGGGTTTGAAAATGGTACATTGTACCGTCAAAGGACACATACACTGCGGCTCATAATTCCTGAAACACAAAAGAAATTTGAGATTTCTCGGCCGCTACTAGGCCGATTTAGCTACTGTTTGGATATACTGTACAGACAGTAGAGAGAAAGACGGGGTATGTGTAATTAATTGCGATTTCGACAACGTTCGACGCGCTTACATACAAGGACCTGTTTGGCACTGGCTCATAAACGATGAAGAAAAAAAACAATACATGTTTAAGTCAAATAATGTATGCAATACTTAGTAGAGTGATGGTCACTGTTTATTAACTGGATTTTAGTATGCAATTTTCTTACCGTTACTCACGGTGGCCTTGTGGAACCGTCCACGCAATGAAGCAATAAGCCCTTGGAGCATATAGTGCTGCATCGAATACCATGCTATATTGTTCGCTGAGTTCGAGTGAATCTCAAGTGCTCAATAAAATCTAGGACACATTCGACAAGCGTACTGTGCTTCAGTAAATATACGCATCTTACTCAATCGTTAGCCAGTTTCTTCCATTTGGATGTCAAGGGAAAACGCTGTTGTACGTGGTAAAACGATGCTGTAAAACGTAAAAAATATTTCATGAGTCGTTTTTTTCTTTCTGAAATTGAAAATTAGAAAGAAAAAATGAAAATATGTGCATTCCTGTTACGGCATGCATGTGCTCGTGAATACAAGCACTCACAAGCCGGTGCAGATCCCGAAGCGTGAGTTTCCGCCGCCAACGTGGGGGGGGGGGGGGGGGGGGGGGCTTTATGCGCGAGACAGTGGACAGAACTTCCAGCCTAACATAGGTCACGAATGCGCCCGTGCTCCTCGTGACACGACGACATCATGGCAAATTGTATCCTAAAATTCAGCTAATAAATAGTGACCATCACTCTAATAAGTATTACATACATTATTTGACTTAAACATGTATTCTTTTTGTTTCATCATTTATGAGCCAGTGCCCAAACAGTTCCTTGTATGTAAGCGCATCGAACGTTGTCGAAATTGCTATTAATTACACATACCTCGTCTTTCTCTCTACTTTCTGTACAACATAACAAAACAGTAGCTAAATCGGCCTAGTAGCGGCCGAGAAATCTCATTTTTTTTTGTTTCAGGAATTATGAGCCGCAGTGTATATGCGCTATATCCGCTGCCTAACCTGCATAGATTTGTTTAACGAACTACAGAAAGCGAAGTAAAGTTTATAAAAAAGACAGTGATTGCTTAGTACGTATTGATGTAATCATGACGGGAGGAGGGCATAAAGAAATGGAACTGACGCGAACGCTAAAACTTCGACCCGAAGATTTGGAGATGAGTACTCGATTTTTTTTTTTATGTGATAGTTCTAAGAAATGAATTTACCTTGTTCGACAGAACCGAAAGAGCCCAAAGCGTTGGTAGTGGGATATCTGGACATGAAAGCAATGAAAGAAAAAAAGAAAAAATACCTGCTATGTCATGTTTTAATGACGATCCTCCATCTTAGATTTTTTTATCGCAAACCTTCATGGAAGCAGCTCGTCACGTGCGGCATGAAGCTTATCCATGCGATGTAATAACGACGCCATCAAGCAAATCAAGCGGTTTTACAAGGGAAACATTTGCCAGGCTCTGCGATCCAACAGCGTAGGGAAGCAGCTGCACAACGAGAAAACAAGGGCTCCAAATGCACGAAATTGTCGGCTCCAAAAGGAATAAATGGGTCACTTGGCCTCTCCAAGAAAAAGCCAAGCAAACGACGACTGATTAATTAAATGGTCAAGACATTTGAGTCGAAGTAGTGGAAAGTGTAGCAGTAGACGTAGCTTTGGTGGTGCCTGCTGCATCTTTTCTGATACTTCCTGTGTCCAGGTCGAAAATGTGCAAATTGGGGTGGGGCCAGATATTCTCGACCCCTGATCTGTTTGAGATGCGAATTTCACCATTGTATTGGTTAAATCGTGATGGATCGAGCTGCATTTTTTAAGCAGAAATTTGCTGCGTTTTGCGACCAAGATCACATTTTAAGCAAGCATTGTTTCGTAATCTTCATTAAAAGTTTCCTAAATCGCGATATTACCCGAAAACGGGGTATTTGGAAAGACCCCGACCTCGTCTACGCGATTCTGCTATTGAATTCACATTTTAAGGCCTTTTATGTAAACACGGCGGGTAACAAAACACTGGGTTTTTCAAGTGCTCCCTTTTCTTTTGGCCAATAGAAAGAAATTTCAGGAATGATGGTTATTTTTTTTCGTATGTACCTATTCAATTGAGTTAAAGTGGAGGATGAACGTAATCATGGCTTGTTAAAGTTTTGGTCGAGACTGTGGCGTATCTACCGGGAGGGAAGCAAGAGGATCTATTACAGGCAAATGTGCGGGACGAAACAGTACGACAATATTTGGCGGACACTTATAATATTGCGGAGAAGACATTGATTGAGTGGCATAACTACACATATGGGACTCTTTTGCTGGAGAAACTAACCGACCAAGGACGGATACATTGACAAGAGGAAGTATATCAAGGCAGACGGGACTGAAGAAAACAATACTACGGGGATTGTAGACGCAGAGCAAAAGAGGACCAGAAAGAAGAGAGATGTTGACCAGACTTACACCAAGACCGACGACGACCAAACCGTAGAGGCAGATCCGGTTAAACGAGATCTATTTGTATCAGGTAAGGAGAGCAAATGGAGGTCGTACAAGGTGGAGAACCAGACATTGTTTCGAGACAGGTGTGGAATTCAATGCAAACGGTCTGGCCGTATCAGCAACAAGCCCCCTTTCCTACATTTGACGCGAATACAGGGGTGTGGGTGCGTGCAGCAAAGAAGGACAGATTAGCATTAGTACAACTCTTGGAATGTTTCAACCGTCCGCACCTACATGCGCGCAAAGAGCTATGTCTGCGAAATTATAATGGCGATGTGGGCCACATAACTTCCAAAGAGCGTTATTACCATATTTATGCTCTTTGAGAAGTTTCCAATGCTGTCCACTCGCCCTTAGCGCCTCCCGTTGACTATCACCTTTGACTATACTTACTCTGTGTGCCCAGTCTTTTAACATCTGTTCAATCTGGGGATTAGCTCCACTGGACGTTCCCAATGTAATCATGGCGTTCCAATACTGATGTCTCCAGTCTCTGACCAGCTCACAAATCACCTCCCGACTTAACCTCCTTAAAATCGCCAACTTGCTATCGAGTATGCTGTTGACATCGACAAGCACGAGTCGTCGTGTCGTTGTGGCTGTTTTAGCTACGTGAAGGCTCCTTGAGCGCACGTCGTTGCGGCTCTCAAGTCAGTGAACAAACTCTCCCAGGTCTCATCGATTTTTTTATGACTCATGGTCTACTGAGGAGTATCGTAGTGCTTACGATCCAGCCATTAAATTGAGCCCATATGTCATCAAGGACGGTCCCCTGCGCGTAGAGAACCGCCTGCCTCCTCCTGTTCCGAAGTTGTGTGATCGTCTCAAGAAAAAGGCGAAACGCATCGGGTCGCAGCCCGCATCGCTTTCTTTGAAGAAGAAGGGGAACTACAAGTGTGGGCGCTGCAAGAGCAAGGGCCACAACAAGTGTTCGTGCACGTCGTAGAAGCCCGGTGTATAATCGAGATTTTTTATTTCGAGATGTGGTAGATTTTTAAGATTCTTAAGGTTTTTAAATTCAGGAATAAAGCTTTTCGGTATATTTCCCGTTTTTAAGCTGGTGATATTCACCAAACTGGTAGATAAAAGGGATTTTGAAATTCAGTGGTATATTTTCGGGAATTAAGTTTGGAAGTGGTATACTGAAGGGCGATTCCCTTATGTAAAGGTTATATCACTTTGAAATTTACCTTGAATTTTGCATACATATGTTTCTTTGTAGTCCTACACAATTGCAAGTCATCTTAGCAGTTCACAGTCTTGTGTCTGGATACATGATGGAATTTAATACTTCTTCCAAGTCTGTCGCGGCGCATAACTCACCAAAGTTCCACACGTAAAGGTAATCTTCAATTACCATATGCACTTCAAAGAGTTCCATCCTCAGGTCTAAAATTAAACTCAATTATTTCAACCGATTTGTTTTCGTAATTCATCAACTCGAGGTGCATCCAAACTTTTAGTTAGTAAATCTGCAACCGTGTCCTTGTTACCTATATGTTCTGGATGCATACTTCCTGTCTTCACGTAATCTTTAGGAACTTCAAGTTCACATCCACATGCTTGGTACTTGCCGCACTCGCTTCACTTTGAAGTTGCTTTATCGCTGCTTGATTATCGATCTTCAAGACGTTCGGTGTTTTTGTCTCCAAACCAATTCCTTGAACAGTTCACGCACTTCCAAAACTTCCTTTCCACCCATCGCAGCTGCCACAAACTCGGCTTCGGCCATGGATAGAGCCACCGTTCCCTGTTTCTTGCACATTCATCCAGCAATAATTCCGTTCACAAAGGTTACATCTGCACTTGCGCTCTTTCTGTCCAGCAAAATCGGCAACGCTAAATCAAATGATCCTTAGCGACACACTTTCGTAATCATCATGTTTTAACTTCAACTTCAAACCTTTAGCTCCACTCAGATATCAGGCCACACGCTTCGCAACATTATAATCATGGAGCGTGGGTACGTGCGTGTGACGCGTGGCCCTGTGCACCGCAAACGATATGACTGGTTTCGTACAGCGAGATATCCACAACAAGCTGCCCACCAAAGATTGAAAGTTTTTCACATTCGGGGTGGTCCCGCTCGATTTCTCTGGAAGTAATTCAACCATATTTTCATCAATCTCCACATTTGCTATGGATGTCCTCACAGGGTTTGAATTTATTAACCCGTGTTTGTCGAGCATTTCTTCAATGGTCATCTCTTGGTCGATTCGGTAACCATGACTGGGATCTCCTTCGATCCGCATACCAATTTTTTTCCATATTGCCAAGATGCTTTAGCTCGAGCACTTTCATATCGCGAAAAAAATCTTCAACCAACCTCTCATTTGTTGCTGTCACCAACAAATTATCCACATATACACCAACAAGTGTGTTCCATCGTCACTAACACGGACAAAGACGCACGTGTCCGTCAAGCATTGGCGAAAATTCATTTCAGTCATTGTCTTACGCAAGTCCTCATACCACAAGCGCCCCGCCTGTTTGTGTCTGTAGAGATTCTACTCAAGTTTTGGCACTAAATCTATCGTTCAATTCACTCCAAACTTTCTCAAAGTCTCACTCAAAATAACCATCCTTGGGGCACCTGTAAGGGTATTTCACAATCATTTTCCGTCCCTGCTTTGGGGTATGCACTCGGCACATCCCCGTGTCCTTCCAGACCAACGACCAATCAAAATTATCTTCACACTGTTTAACTCGATCACCGTGGAGAACGTAAAACATAATCTTCACCAAATACCTGCCGGTCTCCACGAACAACGAGTCGGACCTTGTAGCGTTCCATCGTTCCATCCGCTCTTCACTTGGTATTTTAAACCCACTTAGTTGGCAGGTATTTTTTACCCTCAACCCTTTTCATCAGTTTCCAGGTCGAGACTGAATTTCCGTTTGCTCCACCAACATCCACTTTTCCGCTTGAGGGCTTTCGAGTACCTCGTTGTAGTTCTTTCGGTTCCGGTATTGCTGTCATTTTCCCTTCCCCTTTCGTCCTGACCCATTACTCCGAACGCAAACATAGCATTTCCGTCTAAATGTGCCGCGTCCTCTGAAGATTCCGCTGATCCTTGGACATCGCGTCCATTCACATTCTTCGGAGTCTCATTTGATGCTGTATCCACTACGTTTTTTTCCTTTGCGGCCTTGTTCATTTCCATCTCTTCTGAGGCTGCTGCTTTAGGCATCTTTCTCGTTTTACGGGTGGATTTCCCTACACCACCGCGTTCCTTTTCGGTCTCGGTTGTGGTTTCACCTTGTCCAGTGTCTCCACTTCCAGTGCCTTCGTTTTGCTGACTCATCGGAAACCTTGCGCGTCGTTGCTTCCGTCACCTTCCCCGTTTTCTAACGCTCGCGAAACAAGGTCGTTTGCACATTCGTTCAGCGTCTCGATGTTGTTGACATGCTGTGTGGTTGTCACCCTCGGTCCTCCAGTAGGAGCACTTTATAACCCTTGCTCTGATCATTTTTTCGATGATAAGTGCCCTCTCGGCGGGCTTTCCAAACGATTCATTCTGTGACATGGACCAGACAGCCATCTATGCCAACGATGGGGCACACACATACCATACATGGAGACCCAAAAACTATGATATCTTTAATGTTCACCGGTTTCTTTGTTAGTACTTCTATAGGGGACGACCTTCCCGGGCTCGATCTGGTCGGACTGGGGTTGAGTATATATGTGGCATACTCGGCCGCCTCCGTCCAGTAAATTAGTGGGGTCCCCGATTCAAAAATCATGCACCGAACCATACAGAAAATGGTTCAGTTTATCCTTTCCGTCTTTCCATTGGACGCAAGGGTTCCAGCCTCTGTTATCTGACGCCGCATACCCGTCTTTTTGCAGAAGAATTCAACATCTTAAACTCTTTGCCTCTGTCAGTTCGTAAAACGTGTAACCGACACGAAAATTCATTTTCCAAACTAGACCAGAAAATGTTCAAACATTTTCGCGGCCTTGTCCTTCGTTGGTGCCGCAAACACCCGCACATAACTAGAAAATGATCCACGAATACCACTAGGTACCGGTTTTCACGCCTATCACAAAGCGTTATAGGACCTTTTAGGTCGCTACAGATAACTCCTTAGATTCTATCAATCGGAGAAGTTTTGGCCCGAATCTTGCTGAGCTTGCTTCGAACGCACCCCTCTTCCTTCTGCACACGCTAGGCAGTTCAGGCGCGAAAATTTCGTAATCTTTATTCCATAATTCGGTTTCTTTGCCAATCTCTTAACCAAAACGTAAGATATATGTCCGAGGTGCGTGTGGAAATGGTGCAAGGATCCCTCCTGTTCATCATTTCCGGCCTCATCGTTGACTACATTCATCACAATGGCGGCGAACATTGACTGAATTGTTTCCGTAGCTACAATTAACATAGCCACAAAAATCGTACCAGGTAACTCAACGTGAAACAACACCTTCCCTTTCAACGTAACTTTCATTTTTCCATTACGATCGTCAAATATGAAGCCCTTTTTCTTCAAACGGCCTAGTCATATATATATATCATTTTTTTTGCTAGTTTAGGCGCATAATACACCTCGTTCAATACGATAGTCGTGACCGGTTCTTCGATACTCTTGACGTTACCGTGCCCCGCTCAACACCCCTCCATCAGGAAGGATTAACCCGTCTCGATCACTGCAATCCTTCGCATTCTCCTGGAGCTTCGGATCACCGAAAAGCTGTCGACAATCCAGACACTTTCATTTTCGTAAGGTTTCACGGGCACCATTTTTTCGCCCATCGTTGCCAGAACAAAACGTCGCTCGGAATCGTTATCATTTTCCGTTTCGCACCACCACTCTTTCGAAATAACTTTCGTTTCATTTGTTGGGGACAATACCTTCTGATATGCCCCTCATTTCCACAGCCATAGCATGTTCTTGGACCTTTACACTCGCTCACGTTATTCCTGAATGACCTTTGGCCTTTTTGAGCCTTCTTTCGTCATCTTCGATTTCTCGCACCCAGGCTACCAGTTCCTGGGCGTGTTGTACGTAATCCAGGCTTAGGGGATTGTATCGCACCATTAAGGCCACCTTCATGCTGGGTCACAATATTTTCGACAATCAACTTGTCTGAGAGCTCGCTTTCACGTGCCAACGCAACCAAATAAAGCAGATGATCTGTCTTGGACCTCCTAGGGTCCTTTACGGCGGCAAACATGGCCGAAGCTTGGTGATGAGACAAATTAACCTTGAAAGCGCTATTCATTTGCTCTAACACCGCGAATAATGTTGGCGTCATCGACCACCACACCCCAATATTAACTTGAAAGTACCGTAAGACCATGCCCTCGAGATGCCCCCCAGTTGTTTATTTAGAGCCTTTCATTCCATTGAAATTCAGACGTTAATTGTGCTACTTCCAGGAACAGGTAAGACCACCGCTTGAAACCTGCTCCTAGTCCTTGAAAGGTTTCAGTTCCATTGAAATTCTGTATGGTGAGCTTTGCGAGCTTCACACCATACGGCATCCCTTGATGCTCAGCATTCAAATTTCCCTCGGGTGCTCCGCCCGCTTGCGCCAGGCTTGCGGAAGCACCTTCTTTAGCCATTTTGTAGTTTCTAGGCACACCCTGGCCTATATAATCCGCCCTGCTCAAATCCTTGGGTCATCAGTACTCCAAACGGTCCGTGATTCCATTAACTTTCCCCGAAATCGTTTGAGTAGTGCGACTGGCTCAAAGCCGCGTTGCGTGCTTGCTCGTTTCGAGCCTTTGTCGGTATTTTTTCATGAAATTCATCATGTCACTTATGGCCTCAGCCATTCGGTCTTCCGGTTCGTTCAACATGCCCGCAGTATTATGTCAATTTTTCCACCACGTGACAAAAAGAACAGAGACAATTACCCTTCTGTCTAAGGGGACTTACACAAAAACTGCAAATTTTGAACCTAATAATTCAGCCAACTTTGGGCTCCAAAACTGTTGTAAATCCACTGATATAATAACCACGTAACGTCTCCAAGCGGAAAACGAAAACCGGTAAGTGTCTCCAGACTCCACTGATCCACGGTACGTGAGCGTAAACGAAATAGTTTAATCCACAAATTCACGAAAGGGACAGTAATATGCTGACCCGTAAATGTCCGCAATGTTCTTTTGGGTTGGTGCTCTAAACGTGTACTTATAGGGCTCGACTGTCGGTCAGTACAGCGGCCCGCAGAAAGACAAGGTTGACTTGTAGTCAATTTGTTAAAAAAGTAAGAGTGATATATTTATGTAAAATTAAAATCTTACACCAAAGATGTTTTGTATACCTATATTTCTTGGCAGTCTTGCACAATAGTAATTCATCTTAGCAGTTCACAGTCACGTGTCGGAGCACATGATGAAATTCAACACTGTAGGCTGCAAGCACCTTAGTGCATCTCCTAGTATTCAGCTTGCAATGTACTGATCGCATTGATTCTATGTGTGGTGAAGCGGTTGCAAGATAAACGACCGATACACTTAACAACAGAGACCCTACGTTTGGCTGAAATTGCCAACCAGAGTGGCTGCCCTAAGTCAATCGGTGGAGCTGGCACGTAACCCCGGTCGATGTGTGAGGAGACGCTAGTGTGGTGGAGCCGATTTCCAATTTTCAAAACCGGGTGGAACCTGGATTCCCACTGGCCTGGACGACCAATTATCTCCTGGATGATATCTTGATCGGACGAGTCACCAATAGAATGACAGACCCGATCATCCCAGTCTCCCGACCGGTCATCATGCACATCCGAATCCATTTTTAATCTCACCTCACCTTGTGTTTCCATTGGTTCACGGTGGTTACACTCACTCAGGTGGACTCTAGATGAAACTGATTTTTCCGATGAGGTCGGCGGGGTAGGTGACGTGTTCGAGACGGGGGGGGGGGTTCTCCGGTGGAAATCTTCACCGGACGGATTAGGGGTGATACTTTATATAAGGTACCGTATAGGCCGGGTCGGGAATTCATTTCAACCGACCGGACCAGCCCATGTCGAGCGATAGTTAATACCCACTTAGTAAAATGTGTAAACCACGATATAATCACGACCTTCCACAGTAAAATCACTTAGTTATCTTCACAAACCTTTCAATCACGTGGATTCTAGGGGTGAGAATAGTATTATCTAGTACAATCCCGCCGGAGGACTTCCGTGTCTATGTGCGTAATACGTTGATCTAGAGGGAAACTTCTTAACCCGGTGCTCCCAATGACCGCCGACACGTGGCGGAGTGACTCTTTGCTTAGGGGATAAATTCAATCCTATTAATTAATGGGTAAAATCCAACCCTAAGTGTACCGTACACTAACCTATGTGACTTACCCAATATTCCGAACTTGATTATCCTATCACATGATTAGCCGATATCGCCTTCACCCAGTCTTAGTAATAACCCGACCATCTTGCTGCCTTTATAATTCTTCACGATCGGGCCACCTCTGCTGACCGCGGGCCTGACCTTTAACCGGCTTCCGGTGTCGACATTAGGACCTGGTTCCGGAGGCGACTTGGACCTTTCCAATCACCAACGCTACATGATCCAGTAACCATCAATTGATCTCGACCCCAATAGTAGTTGGCTAGTATCCTCGATCTGCCGCAACGTCGAGGGGGCGGGATCGGTAAGGTTAATTGGTCGATCATAGCGGTTAATCAGTCTGAAACATTCATGTCCAGCCATAGTGTCATTCGGAAGACATAGCCAAACTACATTCTGGGTTAATCCAACCGCAATATGGATCCGTTGATGCATCCCAATTGGTACTTGGCCCTTGGGTCGACCCGGCCCAGCGCGTAACCATCCATGGGCAGCCGCGTGACTTAACTGATCCACTCCAGCCGAATAACCCATGATCCGGTGACTTCTATAATTTTCACATATTCTCAACTTGGTCCCGTTGTCACGTGCACTTTTTAAGTCGGTTCGACTCGTCCCACATGCCAACTGTCACTTTCTACCCGTCCTTAATGGCTGGTCACGAAACCATCCAATCAGCGCAGCGGTGTGGACCACTCATATTTGCATCCTTAAAATCTGCTTCAAGAGCTACTCAGTCAATGCGGAGGGATGAGTCCGCGACGATTCCGAGTGATGAAAGCCCAGGGAAACTTAATTGGGCGCGATGGATGCCGACCCAGGTGAGTGATGCTGCCTTGAAGCCAGAAAGAGTGGATACAAGTGATCAGTCTTTGTGGTAAAGCAGATTCAAAATACGCAAATGTAAGTGGCCCACATCTCAACGCTGATTGGTGGTCGCGAGGTCACCCATTATGGATGGGCAGGATGCGACAGTTGATAGGTGGGACGTGCCGATCTAACGTCGAACGATACGTTCCATAACGGGTTCAATCGAAGATATTGAGAAAGGTATAGAGGTCGACGTTAACATGTCTTATCACGAGTGGACGGATCGGGTTTGTATCATGACTACCTATGGATGTTCGGATATTGGACCGGGTCGACCCTGAAGTCGGACAGGTCGAGATACGCTGACGAAGTTCGATTACGGCTGGGGTTAACGCATGAGATATGGCTGAATGATGCTGGTCAGGCGGGTTGAGGAGTATGATTGATAGATTGAGCTTGCTGATCCAGTCCCAGGCCATGGTGATCAATGGAAAGCGCCAAGGTAGTGGAAAGAAAGTGAATGGGGCAAAGGTATACGGCGTTGATTCCTCTAGAGACGTACCAGAGTGAGTTGAAGTCGGTTTCGAAGGTCGGCGCAAACCGACCCCGATCGGCACCAAGAAGTTGGCTCCAGATCGACCTCAAGAAGCTGACTGCAAGCCAGTCCCGCAAGGTCGAGTCCGTGTCAGCTGCAGAAGTCGGTTTAAGATTAGTCAGAGAAACCGATCCCGATCCGACCTCAAGCCGTCCCCAGGTCGATCGGAGTCGGTCTCAGTCGGCCTCAATAAACCGACCACAAGGAGTTCAACCAAGACCGGCTCTGTGCCAGCCCACGAAGTCGACTCCGAGCCGACTACAAGTCGATGCCAGATCTAGGCTCGAAGGACCAGGTCGGGTCGGTTGAAGACCGGTTGAAGTTGATCCGGCCAATCATGTGATAGGACGATCAAGATCGGATTTATTAGGTAGGTCATGTACGGTACATTAGGTATTGATATTGCATACTAGTATATATTAATAGGATTGAATTTACCCCATAAACAAAGAGTCGCTCCGCCACGTGTCGGCAGTCATTGGGAGCACAGGGCTAACAAGGCTGCTGTAGCGCAGCTAAATTCCCGGTTGAGACGCGCATAGACGCATTTAGGCTCTCCGGAAGTCCCCCGGCGGTATTGCATTAGGTTTCTCAGCCCTCCCTCTCACGTCCCTGTGATACACGTCTTATTTATTCGATAGGATGTGGAGACAGCTTTGTGGTTTTACTGTGGAAGATCGTGATTATATCGTGATTTTACATGGTAATCGGTTATCTCTGGTTATTGGCTGGTTCGGTCGGTTGAAGCTTCCCGACCCAACCTTAACGGTAATTTTATACGGTACCACCCCGATTCAGTCTTCTGGTGAAGATTTCTGGAGATCACCTCTGTCTCAAAGAAGTCTTCTCCCCGACCTGATCTGGAAAACTTTCTTCATCTAGAGTCCACCTGAGTGTCTCAAACTACCGAATACCAATGGGTACACAAGGTGAGATGAAGATGAATTTGGATTCTGTTGTACATGACGACCGGTCGGAAGACCGGAGCGATCGGGCCAGTCATCCTAGTGATGACTAGTCCGATCCGGAAGTCGACCAGGATCAACGGAGTATATCCCCTCCGATAATTGGTAAGTGGGAATCCGAGTTCCACCAATAACTCCGTTCTGTATTTGGAAATATGCTCAACCACACCTTACAAGGGCAAGGCGGTTGGTCAAGAGTCGGTTGAGAGGTTCCGGAAATGCCTAGTCAGGATGGACCATTGCCACAGTTATATGCGCGACATTATTATCCAATCAGGTGACAAGAGTGAAGATATTGAAGATGTAGGTAGGTCACCATATATGGTGTAGTGCACACTAAGGTTCGTACTTGATTCTAGGGATAAAGTCAGTATACGTCTGGTTTAAATCACTAAGTTCCCTCTTGTTGGTATTGGAATTTCCAGGTAGGTCTTTGTAGACCCACCTGATGTCCCCCAACCAGGGGTCGTGACGTTTTATACTCACTTATGTCGCCCGAGTTTGGAACACGGTTTAATTGTATTGGAGGTAAAGGTGAAGTTTCGGTGACTTTGAAAGGGTGTAGAGACTTATTTGGAGTTCAAGTTTATTCGCATAAGGTTGAAGTAGCCTATTATTTTCATTGGTTGTGCTGACATTCTCGGTTCAGTATTCGCAGTATGCCGAGATCAAGTATAACTGGTACCCCCTCTCTGGTGAAGATTTTCGCCCAGCAGTGACCCTAGTCCCTACCTCGTAACCGGCAACCTCGGCATTACTTCACCATAGTCCACCAAGAGAGCGTAATCGTTAGAACTGACGGGTACACAAGGTGAGATGTTGAAGAGTACGAATCATCCAGATCATGACCAAGGTGATGGTAATGAAAAGTCAGCTCGATGTTGACCTGGCCCATGATATGGATGAGCGGAGTACCCCCTCCGGAAGTTGGTCATCGGGCCCCCGTGGGTGTCCAAACCTCGGAAAGATATTCCGTGATCGACTACACGACGATGGTGCGCGTGGCTGGATCGCTTGGTGACCCTGGATATCCCCCGAGTCCCTAGTGGGCGAAATACAAAGACCGGTATAATTTGTTGAGGATGTTGTGTCGGGTGAATTGGGGGGAGGCATATCGCCCCTAATTCTACTGAAGAGTGAAGGATTCGACGGTAGAATCGGATCAGGGGAGTACGAGGTCAACATTCAGGAAGTAATTACCCCCTGGATTCTCCGACCGTAAGCAGCTCAAATTATGGGGGGGTTACTATAGTCCGAGAGAGGATCATGACTTTATCACGATCCAAAGAAACAAATGTGCGTTATTGATACTAAAAAAGAAAAAAATAAGAAAGAAGAAGCTATGTCAGGACATGACAGCTATCGTTCCTCGGCCCAGGTCGCCTGACCGATTGGGCAGCTCAGTTAAGGCAGCTGCAAGACAGCTTAGGGCCTTCGTGTGATTCATAAAAGCTACTCGGGTCCGATAAAATTTCTTGAAAATTTTCACTCAAGACTCCAACATCCATAGCAGCGAAAACGCATAACTAATTGCAGTCTTTTATCCCAACAACTTCTTCGTTTACACTTTCAATACATTTATCTTTTTTGGTAATTTCCACACCCTGTTTTCCACAACATTACCTGATTTTTCGTTTCTTGGAGCTATTTCTCCTTTTACTTGCGAAAGCCGTCGTTTTCGGTCTCGCTCCAACTTTTCGTGTAGACTTTCTTCGAATGCCGCTTCATTGGCTATTCATTTGCTTGCCAGCCTCCTTTCTTAACAATCTGCAGCGCCTTTCAAGACACAGTTTTCCCTTGTCTTGCCTTTGCACTTTCGGAAGCCGATTCACCTTTGTGGTGGAGCCGATTTCCAAATCCATAACCGAAGTTTTTGGGAAGTCGGATTCCCACGACCAACTATCGGAGGGGGTACTTCGTTGATCCTGATCGGCATCAAGATCGGATGAATCATCACTATGATGACTGATCCGATCCTCCCTGTTTTCTAACCGGTCGACATGTACGATAGAATCCATGTTAATTTCATCTTACCTTGTGTACTCATTGGTGTTCGGTTGATACACTCACTCAGGTGGACTCTAGATGAAGAAAAACGTTACGAATCAGGTCGGAGGATGTGACTCTTTTCGAGACGGGGCGGGGGGGGGGGAGGTTCTCGGGTGAAAACCTTTACCGGAGAACAAATCACGGGTGATACTATGTACAAGTATCGCAAAGGCCGGGTCGGGATACCTCAACTGACCGGACCAACCAATAAACGGGAAATAACCAAGAAACCACGAAAACCCACGATATAACCACGATAAACCAAAACGTTATCTCCACAAACAATTTCAATCAATTAAACGTGTTCCAAATACGTGGGAGTGAAGGGTGAGGGTTGAAACCTTAAACTATCCCGGCGGGGGACTTCCGGTAAGCCAAAATGCGACAATGCGCGTCTTAACCGGGAATTAGCTGAGCTACAGGGGCCTAGTTAACCCTGTGTTCCCAAGGACCACAACACGTGGCGGAGAGACTATTTGCTTAGGGGGTAAATCCAATCCTGTTATTATATATGCAATATCTAATGTACCATACACCAACCTATGTGACCCACCTCATACTTCAATCTTGATCATCTTGTCACAAAGTCGTTCTGGTACCACCATAAATCAATCTTCAGCGCTTCTTCACCCTAATCTGTACCACTTTAGACCGATCGTCGGCTGATCCCGACCCGATTATTTGCCGATCTTCAACCAACCCGATCTTCAATTATCAACTCAAAACCAGCTCAGAGTCGGCTTCTTGGAGTATTGTGCATCTGATTCATCACTGATCTTAGCAGAACGCCTTCTTTATTAGCACCTAGAAGCAGATTCGGGGCCGATGAAGGCCGGCTCAGGATCGGCTCGAGAACCAGGTCGAACCAGCCTCAGATCACCTCGAACCACCTCGGAATCAACCAGAAATCGACATCTTCGGCTTGCTTAACCCTGTCTTCGGCCTCCATTATATCCGTCTGGTTCTCCGAACCATGCCTCGCTCCAAGATCAAGTTCATCCTATTTGTCTCCTTCGGTCGTCTCAGCTTCTCCGACCTCGACTTCCCTGACCACTACGGTCGGAACCAGCTCCCTATCGCCGTTGTCGACCTTGACTATCTTCCTCCCGCCTCTGCGTTTTGCTACCGGGTCCCTTCCGAGCCGTAGCTTTAGCTACCTGGAGCATCTGGCACTCTTAATGGAAGGGAATGGCTCGCTCTCCTTAGGCTCGGCGGACACTAGCCAATTGAGGTTGGGTTTTTGGGACGCAATTCCTCAACTGGCCACCTTATGTGAACCAACCGGTCGATTCGTTCCGGATTGTTTAATCAACAAGTTGCGATAGATCCCTTGGAATGTAGATCCGCGGACCTGGTTCAGCGATTATCGGCCCTGCAAGTAAACTACGATCAGCTACCAAGTCGTCGTCGCCTCCGCGGGACCAGTGGCATCCAGGTTTTCTCACGACAAATTCTGTTCGGGTCATGATCGGCTTAAAACCTTGAAAAGTTCTTACGACCCCTATGCTTGGATTAGATTTCCCCGATCGCCCATGGTTTCACGCTTTTTAATCACGTTTAGACCGATTCTGTAAGGAACATGGACAAGCGATATGGGAATCTACCCATCCGTTCCCGATCAAATATGCGCAAGGATGATTGGATGGAGCATTATTTCCATGCTCGCAAATGTCGCCGTAGCGAAGCTATAGTCGCTTGAACTGCAATTTGTGATTTTATGGTGGATAGCATCCAGATCAACGAATGCGATATGAATGTTTTCCTGTCTCCTCCTATTGTTGCACCTACCTGTTCGCCAGGTAGAAGCAAGAGGGGTTTCGCCGGACGCCGGATATTGATACCCCGGTTATGGACATCCGATCTCGATCGGCTCGTTGCAGGACGCTTTGTCCTTCGTTGATCACCCAGAACCCTGGCGAAATCAGTATCGCCTAAATCCTATGGATCACCCGGGGCTTTAGGTTTCTCGTCTCCGTGCGTATTATGACCCATTATTATCGCGACGACCAGTCTCATTTCGTTTCTCTTGTAACTGATTAATATATCGCGATAACTTTTTCTTGTCTTTCTTGTATTCCACATTCGTGACCATATCTCCAGGTTCCAGATCTTGTCTTCATTTTGCCCATTCAATTGTTCGACATGCATGTAAATGTAGTTATAATTAAAATATATATCTGTCCTCAACTTCGAGCCAGCTAACTTTACTTGATTTTGACTTAGTCAGATCGGTTTCGTTAGCTGATCCGTATAAATATGCCGATCCAGACTATTGGGATTCCTGGTCACCTTCTTCATGAGTTTGCATAAATCCGAGTTGGTTCCGTCTCACCCGATCACGTTCAAAATTCTCGTACGAAAGCTTCACAGTTGATATCTCGTTCATCCACCCAAGTCGGATCGTCATAACGTTTCCACTGGACCAGGAAATCACAATGGGTTTGACCAAATCGGGTCCTTTTGCCCGATCGGGTATCTAAAATCTTCTCAACTTCGAATTCATCTTGATTCAACACTCTCTCCCAACTATCTTCAGGTAAAAGATCCTCGTCGATATCAAACCTTAGCTGATATTCGATTGAAATAAACAGTTTTTTAGACGATCAGGAAACGCCCTGATCAGCTTCAGTTTCGACAAATGAACGATCGGAAAAACTCCAGAATCGGTGCCTGCGGTGATCAACCGGGCGGCATGATCGCCGATCAGCTCAGAAACACGGAATGGTCCGTGCTACATGCGCGTTAATTTCCTGGCATATCCTTCTTTCACCCGATCCAGGTAGAGCCAGACCCGTGACCCCGGTTCAATATTTGAGAATTGGCCTGATCGTTATTCCAATCGGCCCATTTTTTGGATCGCTCTCCGGAGTCGTTCATTGACCTGTTCTCGCGCGTGTTGATAATGGCGCTGCAGTCCCATACGCCACCAACGGGCCTCGCGATCCTGACCTCTGGTACATCCGACGGGGATCGCCTATTCAATAGTCGATCGTGGGTACCAACCATAAGCCAAATAAAAGGGGGTGTCTCCCCTAACCCGATCGAAGGAAGAATTTAACGCAAATACCTGTCTTTCCGCATATTCGTTCCAATCTTGTTGGGCGTCATAGGTCGACGAAGCCCTGATTGAGGTTGCTCCACGGAAGCAACCACGAGAATCGATCATTATCCCTTCACCGGTCGTGGGCTCGGATGAGGACCTGATCGTCATAAGTTTCGACGAATCAGCGAGCGCAAAGAAAGGTGTCGGGGCGTATAGCGCTTTGTTGTGGAATTTACCGAAGTGGGCCATCATATCTGCTGGTTTAGACTATACTCCAGGTATTACAGTCAACGAATCTGAGTACCGTGGTTTATTGCTAGAGTTGGGACTCCTTCAAGAACAAAAGAAAGGAAGGGTAATCATATGTGGAGATTCAAATTTGGTGATCCGTCAAATCACCGACCGAAATGATCCTCAAAGATCAAGATGAAGAAAAGTGGATTGCGGATCTAAACGCCTTTTTGAATGGCGATCTGGAGAAACTGAGCCAAAACGAATCGAAGAACTGTGTTAAGATCGCTTCCAATTACGAAATGGATGAAAACGACTTGCTTTTCTTCTATTCTCATGCTGATCAAGTTGACGCGGATCTCGATCAATCAGCGAAACTGGTGATTCCGGAAATTTGCAAGCCAAACATTCACTATCATGTCAGTTTGGAGGGTGGTCATCACGGTGTTGACCGGACGTACCACGGAATCCGCAAGCATTTTCAGTGGAGAGGTCTACATCGGAGTGTCCAAACGTTTGTTGGAACGTGTACGGATTGTGAAACCGGTAAGGGTATGCCGATTATTCGAGGTAGATACCCCGGAAATATCCAGGCGACCTACCCCTTCCAATTAATAGCGATGGATCATATCCCTTCCCTGACGAAATCATTCAAAGACAATACGAAGCTGCTGATCCGGCCCGATTTTTTTACCGGACTGATTATCGCCAAAGTTGGGTCTACTCGAACAGCCTAGCAGATAGCCCGCAGCTATGAGGAATGTGTTTTCAGGCGATTTGGTGCCAGTGAAGTAATCAGGCACGATCGGGAACCGGGTTTTATGGCTGAAATTTTTCGATCGTTTAATCAGATGCTTGGTCAGAAACTAAGTGCGACCATGGCCTACCGGCCACAAGCGAATGACAAAGCTGAACGGATGGTACAGACGATAACCAGAGCTATGGATATGTATGTCGCCGGTGATACTGGGTGCTAAGGTACCGTGAATTTCTTCTTCACCCTTGGTACATTCGATGATTTCCAAAGTCCACTGCGATAATAACGCTGACCATTGCCCCAGTCATCCATCGATTCCAGTCGAAGACAATAATCTAGCCAGGGTGGACCTTCTAGAAAGTTCCTAAATCTGTCTGGTCACCAGCATAGAATAACAGACATCTAGTATGCGTAGTAATATCAGCACTTCTTTATCCACCATGCCATAGCTAACCTCATTCGGTTTCAATGGCCGGCCTGTAAACGTCACTGGACAGTATACTCCATCATGATCTTGGACCCCAAACCCTGGATCGACGCATTATGACCGAGCTTAGCGACCTTGGGCTGACCCCAGAAGCTCTTGACCACACTGATCGATAGATTCCAGCGTTCGCAGGTGTCAAGGAGTCGTTCGTCCTTGTTACATAACACATCCCATGATGTTGCCGTAACCAAAATATCAGCTATGTATGATCGCCTTCTAAAGCCCGATGATTTCTGGTCCTGATCCGGTTCACCTTCCGTGAACAGATCGTGAGGTTTGGTGATTTTTTGGTCAGCGCTGATCTAGAAATATCCGTAAAGAGCGTTGTCAATCAGCCTCTGATAGATCTGCGAGAGCGTTCTTCAACTCAAACGACATCCGATTCCATTCGAAGAGGCCGAAAGGTGTAAAAAAATCTGCTATTTCCCTAGCACGGTCGGGCATCAAAACCACCCAGAAACCACTAGCCATATCTAGTGAACTGAACCATAAAACTTTATCTAAATCCTCAAGTAAATCATTTATCAAGGGCATCAGATAAACCATTAACTTCGTAAGGCGGTTCACCATCCTATAGTCGATACAGAGTCGGATATCAAATCCTTTTTTTTATCAATATCACGATCGGTGATGCCGACTGCGATGTTGAAGGTCGGATAATTTTCGTACCCAACAGGCCCTTGATCAAGTTGGGTAGCTTATCCTGGTATTGTGGTGCGAACAGGCCCTTGATCAGGTTGGATAGCTTTTCCCGGTATTGTGGTTGGACCTTACGACAACGTTGAGCGATCGGTCTTGCATTTCCCACGTCAATATCACAAACAGCTCCATAAGCAGTTGGAGGTAAGACATTACCCTTCCCGATCAATAAATGTTGCCTTTTTCAGATGATCTTTTTTAGCTGGTCGATCTATTTGGGAGTGTTTACTTCGGGATTACCGACTTGTAGATCTTCCTGGATAACCTCATGAATGTTGGGTAATACTTCTGGAAAACTGCCATCTGTTTCTCGATATTTTAAAAGCCGTACATCGGATGGTGTGAAAGGTATGAAACTTGCAAATGGCGACAGAGTAATTTCCATGAATCTTACAAATTTCTGCTATATTAGGATTTTGTGATTTTACTCCTCATGTATTGATCACCACCTTCCTGTATACATACTTGTTCATCCACCGGATCTACTCCCTCCGGTTCGGCATCAGCCTGGATCGTCCCTAGCGATCAACCCGACTGGTGATCTGCTTTGGGCTCCACTTTACCTTCAGCAACTACGACAGATTCATGTTCCACTTTCTCCCCCAAATCGCGGTTCTCACATATTTCGTTAATGTCAGAGTTGTCTTTAGTCAAATCATCATTATTTTCATCTTTCGAGCCCGTGGTATTCGGTGATCCGGTTCTGGTAACGTTTAAAACTGTGGGCCTTTTTCGACACAACTTTCACCCGTCGTCTTCACCGACGATCCTCTCATCAGTGACTTGTTCGGATGTATACTACGGCTTTTCACCTAAAGGTGAGGTATCTTCGTCTACCAAATCTTCATCACTGATCAGGTCCGTGGTGGCTAGATATGCCAGATTCTGCGATTCAATATATCTTCGTGATCCCACTGAGACGTACCCTATCTGTCAAGGTACTTTCCTTTCCGGCAACCACATCCCTAGGATCATGTCTTCATGAGCATTTAATGACTGATCCGATATGTTGGTAATCCTGATATAGCTTGATCTACCAATCCCTTTGACAAAAGTCGGTACCCATCGTTCTCCACGAGTTAACCAGAGTTTCTGTTGTCAACAGTCGGCCGAATCATCACATCAGCCGATCGGGCTACAGAAAATTTTCATACTGACCCATTTGAGCATCCGCATATGAGTACCATATAAAGGACGTCGTCCGGATAACTGTATCTGCACCTCATCCGGAAGAGTCAGGGTTCCATGAGAAGGACCATGCCGTATACCGGCTGGCACCATGAAATCCATTCCCAATATCGCGTCTTGACCGGCTAGCCGGCCAACCCAAGCGTTGAGATAATAGACCAGGGAGCCTGCCAAAGTGATTTTGACACGTGACCGCCCTTCAGTCATGTACGAACTTTCACCGATCCCAACATATTCTTGTCTCTGGGTACTGTCTATACGACATCCCACCTTACGAGCAAAGTCGGAGTCGATGATCGATACTTCTGCTCCAGCGTCAAATAAAATAGTGGCTTTCTCGTTGTTAATCTTTTCATTAGCTTTTGCTTGTTTAAACCACTTGTCGGGAGAGTGATACTTCCAGTATCCTCGAGATTCACCAGGCAGTAGGTCCAACTCCACGATCACGTTCGATCGGGAATATTCATCCACTCTGAGACTGTGAATCGGACATTTATCGGCACCATTTGAAATAGAACATGTATTGTCGGTTATCTCCTTTTCCTCAAACTTATTTCTGCTGCCGACGTATGAATAAATGCTGAACGTAGACCGCTCGGCTCAAACCAGATTCCAACCTGGCGAGCGATCTAGTTTAACATTTTCTCGACACCCGGTGGAAGCATGCTGGCATCTTTGGTAGGCACGTACCACTTACGCATCCGATTGAAAAACTCTTCAATTGGGCAGACACCGGCGTTGTGAATCATCCCACAGGTCTTGCACACGAAAAACAATGATCAGAGGAATGACCTTTACGATCATATTTCCCGCATGTGATTCTCTTCCAACAATCACGATCGCCGTGCTTAGTTGCAAGGTCGGTACTGATCAGGCTGGTTTCCGCCAGATTTCCGTCCATCGGCACCATAAATCGATGATCTCGGACGGGTTTACCGGTTCCGCTGTGAAAATATGACGATACTGTTCTTCATCTGAGCCTAATCTTGACCGGACACTTTCTTCTCCAGAACTGGAACTATCCGATTCTTTCGCAATCATCCGGATCGCTCTTGCTGGTCGTGCCGCTGATGTCTTGACCGGATCCGGGTGTGGCTTCGATCGGTATCGGTTTTATCCTATCTTGACCTTGGGCCTTCGGCGTTTAGCTCGCTGTAGCGTTCTTAAGACCAGTTCCAGTTCTTCAGCGTTACTTCTGCGAAGCAAGCTTAGCTGAACAGCCAGTTCACGGTTGTCCAAGGTGCCGATAAAGTGTTCAACGTGTTCGCGAGACATATTTGCATGTCGAGGATCTTTGATCGGCATTTTGGCTCGCAGACCATCAACATTCAGTCGATGTAAGTATTCGATCGGTGTTTCATCGGATCTTTTCTTCATATGGTAATATTGTCACGCGACAGATACCCCTGAGTTGCAATATTGCTTCTCAAATCTCTCACAGCTGAGACCACGTTAAACGTACTTCTCGACTTAATTGCTTTAGCCAATTCTTTCATCAAATCAGCAAAAAAAGTCAGATATCTTTCATCTCCTAGCGTCGTATCCCTCAAAAAGGCTGATTTTGTCCGGCTGAGCCAAGCTCTCGCTGATCGTCATCCACGTCTTTGCCGGTAAATCTTTCTACTCAGAGACTGCCGACATCCGGACTCGAGTGATCGTTCCAGAATCACCATTAAATGCCTGTGTTGAGGCCATATTTGCCTTACGGGGCATCTCCATGTCCAAATCGTCCGAATAAAACTGTTGACTGATCTCCCCGTTTGATTCCATATCCACGTCACTACGTGTGGGTGATTTTTTGAATCGGTCGTGATGACTGATTTGTCATATTGATCGGACAATTCCGGCTGATCGAACTGATCGAACTGATTCCATTTTCACATCTACGGGTTTTTGAGCCGGCTTAGCCGTTGGTTGATACGTGTTCGGCCCAGGTTTCCATGGTTGCCGTTACACAGGTATATACTTAGAATATCCATGTTGTTCTCTCACGAACGGGTTCATCATAGAGGTGAACATGATTTTCATTTGTTCGAAACTTCCGGTATGTCGTTGAATTTACAGTTGAGGGTCGTGTTATTTTGTTCTGTTTCTTGAGCGTCTTCGAAACTGTCTTCTGATCCGACTCGACCCGGTTCAGGCTTTCTTTTCCTGTTCTGCGACTCGGTCTTGGAGTCGGTCTGCCTGATTCCCTTCGGGACCAATGTCATACGAGTCACTCCGACTGAAGAATCGGGAGAATCTGCTCCGGTCCGGGATGATGATTGACATATCGATTCGATATACATAGGATATTCAACCAATTGTGATCGGTGTGAAGGATTAACCGGCGGTGACAGGGCCACGGGATTCGCCCCGGGCAACGAAGCAAGGTGATCGTACAGCGTTATCATAGCTTCTCTGATCGTTCCTTGGTCTAGATCGAACAGAATTTTCGCGCGAGCGCACCAGTAGTGAAGCCAACTTCATCGCTCTGGGCTAGGAGATTCCTGATCAAGTTGAGCTGGCTACCAGTGATAACCGGCCTAGTTGCTCGACCTTCTATCTTCCCAATGATTTTAGGTTTGATGATTTTAATCACTCGGTTGCAAGCTAAAAATTGTGAAACTCGCGAAGGTAAAACAAACATTCGACATCCTGAACCCTGGTTTTTACGGCTGGTTCGGTCTTCTCTTCATCTTCTTCGAATATCTTCGGTTTAGGTTTCACATATTTTTTAGGTGGATCATATCGATCCACCCCCATGTCTTTTATTTCTTTTTCAATTTTCTTTTTATGCATACGATCGAGGTCGGTACCCCGATCCTTTCCCGGATTATAGTTAGTTTTACTAAAACACGGATCGGCTCCGGTCAGATCCTTGTGGGGAGTTGTTTCATCTTTAATTTCGACCTGAAACTCCACCGGACCAGGTCGACATCGCTTCCTTTAAACTTTGAAAGCATCGGAAGCGATACGCCTTCCTCCAATGCACCCGAAAAAGTTTCCTCCACTTTGATCTTTACATCTTTCTCATGTTCAGAGGAATCACGGTGAAATCCAGAGTCACCAAGAGATCCGGACACGCGCATCATTGTGGTGGAGTCGATTTCCAAATCCATAACCGAAGTTTTGGGGAAGGTCGGATTCCGACGACTAACTATCGGAGGGGGTACTTCGTTGACCCTGATCGGCATCAGGATCGGATGAAGCATCATTATGATGACTGATCCGATCCTCCCGGTCTTCGGACCGGTCGTCATGTACGATAGAATCCATGTTTAATTTCATCTCACCTTAGGTACGCATTGGTGTTCGGTTGTTACACTCACTCAGGTGGACTCTAGATGAGGAAAAACGTTACGAATCAGGTCGGAGGGTGTGACCTTTTCGAGACGGTGGGGGGGGGCTCTCGGGTGGAAACCTTCACCGGAGAACAAATCACGGGTGATACTATGTACAAGTATGGAAAAGGCCGGGTCGGGATACTTCAACTGACCGGACCAACCAATAAACGGGAAATAACCAAGAAACTACGAAAACCCACGATATAACCACGATAAACCAAAACGTTATTTCCACAAAGCATTTATAATCAATTAAACGTGTTCCAAATACGTGGGAGTGAAGGGTGAGGGTTGAAACCTTAAACTATCCCGGCGGGGGACTTCCGGTAAGCCAAAATGCGTCCAAGCACTTCTTAACCGGGAATTTAGTTGAGCTACAGCGCCCTAGTTAACCCTGTGCTCCCAAGGACCACAACACGTGGCGGAGAGACTATTTGCTTAGGGGGTAAATCCAATCCTGTTATTATATATGCAATATCTAATACCTAATGTACCATACACCAACCTATGTGGCCCACCTCATACTTCAATCTTGATCATCTTGTCACAAAGTCGTTCTGGTACCACCATAAATCAATCTTCAACGCTTCTTCACCCTTATCTGTACCACTTTAGACCGATCTTCGGCCGATCCCGACCCGATTATTTGCCGATCTTCAAGACAAAGAGGTGATAGAGCGTTTCAAGAAAAATCATGAATAAGTGGTCCACATACGACTGATGATTGGTGGCTGTTTGAACACCCATCAAGACAGAACCGTTGATGGTGGGACAGGTTGGTTCAACTTAGGATGACATAAATGATAACGGGCTATCGTAAAATGTGGAGAAAAGCATGGTGCTGCCGTCCTCACACCTTGAATTATCACGAGCAAAACGAAAATCCAGATACCGGACCGGGTTCGTGTAAGACCGGACCAGTCAAGATACGCGAGATGGAGCAGGTTTGCGGATAGCTGGATATATCAGGTGTGACAGAACCTGATTATTGAAGCAGATTAACGCTGGTCCAAGTGGTTCAAGCGATGCGGTGTTGAGATCTTGGTTGATCGACCGAATGAGTTGGACCAGCCCTAGAATATGAGGACCTAGTGTATGATGGGGCCCATGTGGGAAATGATGAACTTTATGGGGCATATCAGCTGAAACAGGTGGCAGGGGTCAACGAACTTATTCTGAATCAGAACTAAAAGATCGGATCGAAGATGCCGATGTCTGGTTGGTTCTAAGGTGGTTCGAGGTGGTTTGAGGTGATCTGGGGCTGGTTCGACTTGGTTCCTGAGCCGATCCTGAACCGGCCTTGATCGGCCCCGAATCATCTTCTAGGTGCTAATAAAGAAGGATTTCTGCCAAGATCAGTGTTGAATCAGATGCACAATGCTCCAAGAAGCCGACTCTGAGCTGGTTTCGAGCTGATACTTGAAGATCGGGTTGGTTCTTTCTTTACAACCTTGCAATTTGCCTGTTTGCTTCTTCGTTAAGTGTCCCAATTTGAGTTACATGACGGGTAGTGATAACTACCGGGTCTTTCAGCAGCAGGACCTTATCTCCCTTTACTACATCATTATGCCCTGTTGATAGCGATTCTGCTCTTGGATCTCTAAAAACCATACAAGGCGATAAAAACACGATGTCGCTCATAGTCGTTGGTTTCTTCGTTAAAATCTGGATCGGGGACACTCTCCCAGGGTTTGCTCTTGTTGCACTGCGGTTGAGTATGTAAATTGTATACCCAGCCGCCTCTGTCCAAACCGTAAGTGATACTCCAGAGCCAAATATCAGGCACCGACCAATATTAGAAACTGGTTTGGTTCATTCTATCTGCCTTTCCGTTAGAAGCTAGATTCCCAGCTTCCGTTATTTGTCTGCGCACTCCGGTTTGCTAGCAGAATAGGTCTACTTTCCGAAAGTCACCGTCTGTACGCGGTACGTGTATGCGGCACCTGAATTCATTCTCGAATCAACAGAGAAAAAGCTCAAACATTTTCGCAGCAAGATCCTTTGAGCGTCTTGCGAATCCGCGTACGCAATTGCTGTAAGGTTCTACGAAAACAACTAAGAATCTGTTCCATCGCCTGTGGTGTGGGGTAATTGATCCTTTTAGATCACTACAGATTAACCCACCTATGCGATCAGTCGGCGCATTTATTTCAGAGTCTTTCTTTGGCTGTCGTGACCTATTCCCCTTTCCTTCGCTACAGGTAAAAAAAATTAGACGAGAATAATCTGTTATCTTTATTCCTGACCTTGGATCGCTGACCAGTCTTTCCACTGCATCGTTGGCCAGGTGGCCAAGTCTTGCCTGAAAATGATACATCGTTCCTTCTTGAACTTCATTTTCTGTCTCACGTGTAGTAACATTCGTCACTATGTTTGAGAAGTTCTCGGGGTGCTCTGTCAATCTTTTTGCGTGTCGGTATGCAACAAATACAGATCCATTAGCTTTAACACTGAGCAACACTTAGTTTCGTAGCGTTATTCCTTTCTGTTATCTCGTAACATGCAACCTTTTGCACATAAACAACCGAGAAATATAAGAGTTTTGCCAATTTAGTTGCAAAAATACCTCGGTTAGTGTGGTTGTAGTCGGGAAACCTGATTCAACATTTCCCATCAGAGTTATCTGCCCAACTTTTGTGACTTCCATTAAACCTCCATCCAGAAGAGTTAATACTGCCTTTCTTCCTCATTCCCGTGGTTTTTTTCCAGAAGGCTTTCGTCCGAGATAAGATAGCGACTAGCGCCACTATCAATAATCCATAGATCACTATCAAGCGTTCCTTTTTTGTCTAGCTTCCACTCCATTTTCATCCGTTTCAGCCATCGCCAACCTAAAACGTTGATTGGGGCCTCCATTAATCGATTGTCCTCTGCGATCGTTACTTCTTCGGGCCGTTCTTGCGCTCTGTTGTGGGCTGTCACGCGAAAATGCCCTTCATTGTCACATCCATAACAACCACGTCTCACTTTTCCTTCGCTAATGGAATTTTTGTGTGGCCTTCCGATGAGCTTGAACTGAGTTGCATTATCGTCCAGCTCCTGCCCCCACGATATTAATTCTTGCGCATGTTAAACGTAATCTTCGCGGTTTGATCGTAGCGAACCATTAACACCAATTTCAGTTTTGGAGCGGCAAATTTTGCAATATTTTTCACAATCAACCGTTCACTCGACCCGCTCTTTCATGCGAGGGTTAGAAGGTATAAGAAACACCGTTCAGGACCTTTCCTGCCAAAAATAACTGTTCGGCTTATTAATGCGTGATATTGACTTTAAAGGCACTTAACATTGCTCTTAAATGAAATACAAGCATTGCATTATCTGCCACCGAGTCCCAATGTTTGTTTGGAGATACTTGAGCCTCACGCTTTCCAGGTGTTCACCAAGTTTGTTCACCTTAAGAAGCTAATTCCACGTATAACCAGGCGAGATTTCCGCAATTTCAAATGCTTTAATAAAAACCTATGCCCATTGTTTGAAGCCTGAGTCTAGACCAGGATATATTTCTGCACCTGAGAAACTTTGTACTGTCAATTTCGGTATTTTTATACCCGGTGTCGCTGGTTGGCTCACGAATAAGTTTCCGGGCACTGATATTCCTGCACCCAAACCTAGGGGATGGTCCGAATCCATCACCTCGTAAAACATTTTCAATGCCGTCTTCGGCACTCAAATCGTTAAGGGTCATTTTCATCCCGGATGACCCGTGATTGTTTCTCTAAACGCGCTAGCATATTCCGAACATTTGTTTGACCCAGCTGGGGCCGATCCCTGTGATCGTGCCTCCTCCTTTTTCTCCAAGCGTCTGCCCATACCCTCGAGATATTCCGTGACAGCCTCCATGTTCACTTTTGACTTCTCTCATTTTTCTTCTTCCATTTTCACTTAAAACGTAATGAAATTATTCCACAAAACGAGAAAATATTTCAGGACAAATGAGAATAGCGAAAAGAGAAAGAAAACTTAATCGAAAAAGAAACTTTTTTACGTGCGAAAATACTTACTTAAGGCCCGTGTTCCTTGGGGTCATAACCTGTAGGAAAGTAAATAGACGCAGCTGGCACTATCACTTGTAGTACTGGATACCTTTAACCTGGGTAGAGAGATTAAAAGTAAACTTGTTTTCTGCCTCTGTGCTACTCAAACCGTAAATTGGTTGAGTCGGGAAATGCCTTTACTGCTTGGCGTGACACACGTCAATTAGTTATGTAAAGTGGTTCACGTAGTTTTGCTTAATTAAGTGGTCCACGTAGTTTTGATTACTTTTGACAGCAAAGGCAAGTTCACATTCCAACAGTTCCGAATTTGTCGTATAGACCCCACTTGCCAGATACGGTAAGGCTGGGTTCTGAACTACTAAGAAATCCTAGCGCGCCAACAGGCTAAAGGAATGACGTCGTCGGGTATAAGCCCGAAGGAAGAAAGAAAGCCCCCGGACAAGCCGTCTGAGGGGGAGGCATGCACGAAGCCGTCGACAATAGTGTCAGCCAGGGAAGAGCATAACACGGAGGGAGGGGAGCAGGTTGCCCCTCCAGAGATCGACGAAGTTGTGGATGAGTCACAATCCACAGAACCTGATGAGACAATGGAGGACTCAACAGGACACGATATTGGCATGGAAGGAGAAAGCACTTTAGTGGTCTATAAGTATGCTGACGGTAGTGACGAAGGTGAAGTTGAAGGACCTATTTCTCAGACGACAAAGGTGGGGGAGTCGACAGGAGAAATCCGGTAAAGAGTCAGTATCAGGTGTAAAGCCGGGACTAAAGAACACCCCCGAAGATTTGGCGCAGGTGTTAGTACGGGCATTAAAGGATACAAAACAGGTGCGCCCACGCCTACAGACATGGTTGGATGTGGTGCAGCAGTTGTTCAAACTCATTTTCCCCAAGCCAAAAACCCTCAAGCAAAAAGGCAATTCTTCCAAGTCAAAAGAAAAAAAAGACGGGAATAAGCCGCACGGCCGAAAATGGACAGAGTTGAAACAAGGAGAGTTGGAGAGACTCCTTGACTTATTCGAATTAGTGGTGATTACTCACGCTATGGACTGGAAGGTGTGGAAAAATAAGACGGCGGCGGCATGTTCAATGGCTGTTAGAAGTAATCAGCCATTAGAACACGTGTTAGCAAGGATGATTGGGAGTTGTCAAGTGGAGGTAGCAGTAAAGGGTGATAGTGGGTTGAAAGGATGGCTCCACAAGGTTACAGGCAATGTTCCGGTGGCGAAGGAATCCACTAAATCGACAATGGACTACTTGTTTAAATCGTCCATATACTCGGCAGAGAGAGCGGCTGTACTGCTAAAGGTGTGCGAACGAGAGTGGACCGGGAAAGATAAGAAGAAATTACGAGAAGGTAGCCCGGAAGAGTGGATTATTGTACAAGGGCTAGCAGAAAGAACTATCCTAGCGAGAACATTGTCGCAATTCCTACGGCAGATAATGACGTCAGAGGCGGGGCTGGCAAGGATAGGTTTAAATGCATTAGGTTTTAATCAGGTTTGGAATAAAACCTAAAATTATATGGTGCTGGCAAAAGTAGGTTTTTATCGCCGAGTCTTCAGATATCAGAATTTCAGCATCATTAATGATCAAGGCTCAGATGCGGAGACCTTATAGCCACTTTCTTGCTGACTCCCGAACGCCAAATATGGCTAGTAACACAGAAAGCAATAATTAAATAGAATTCTTGTAGAACTTGGTATATATATTCATGTGCAATCTAGGTTTTATTAAGGTTTAATTCAAACCTACTTTTCGGTTACAAAATATCTAGGTTTTTACCAGCCCTGGTCAGCGGATCGTTTAAGATGAGTGCTGACTATAAGAGTTAGGGTTGAAGGTTGCCTGGTGATGGACTTACGTGGTGAACTGGCCGTAAAACAGCCTTCCAAAGCACTAAGAGTCTACAGGAAAGTATCTCTACGGCAGAAAGTGCCCGTGGAATGGATAATGGAAAACTTTGGGAAATGCTGTCTAAAGTGAAGTCTATCAGCTATAACTAATCGGAACACACTTTGCATTTATACTTTTTAACAAGAGAAAAAGCGAAGAGGTATGTGGGGGCCATAGTCTCGTACCACAAACAAGTGCATGGCCTACGTAACATGCATGAAAAAGAGCCGGTCGTAGAGAAAATCTGGGACAGAAAAATAGCCGGGATCGGAACAGGAATGGGGGTCCAACCGGAATTTGTCATCATTGTGCGTAACGTCACGCGTAATGTTGACATCATGAAATTGCATGGATATCTTCAGACGATTATCCAAGTAGAATTTCGGCCCGAAGAACTGGATCAAGGAGGACCACTATCTTCCACGTCGCTAGAGTCGGAGATAGTGATTGATGCAAGCGGATGCCCCCAGCAACTACGGGGCATCGAGCGGTTGATGTGGTGTGGGATGATGTGGACACTGGAACATCCGACAACGAGAGGGCAAATCCACTGCATGAAGTGCGGGGGAGCAGGTCATCAGATGCGTGGATGTCCAGTCACTACAGAACAATTACACACACAAAAATGTTTAGTTGTGACAGTAGAAGAAGTAGAGTTGATTGGCTCACCAGAACCAATTTTCGCAAGTATGGAAGCCTTGCGAGAAGAGATACGGGTGAACTGTCTTCAACAGGATGAGCGTCACGAAAAACGGCGCCTAAAGGACAAGGCGAAACGCCAGGAACAGGCGAAGACGGAGGATACGGAAGCCAAACAGGAGTCCGAGAACGAGGTCAACGTGGCCGGGCCACTAGGGCCAAAGATAGAAACAGGTGAGCAGCCGGATCCAAGGGGTGCGATGGTCACGAAAGAAAATGATAACTGGACGACAGTTAAAATGAAAATTCGCGGTACTGAGAAAGTGGATGGAGATGAGTCTACCAACGGTCCGCCGGTAAACCCGGGTCAGGATGAACCGGTTACTAAACCGGAAGGTGAAACAACCGGATAAGGTCAGGTAACCCAACCCAGGCCAAGAAAAAAACGAATATATCGGTACCCCAACCCAAGTCGGGTACGACAACCCGGGAACAAGAAGCTGCTGGCAAGGAGACGAGGAGCAAATCAGACGGAAACGGTCGCCTTAGCTAAGCTGCAGATTTGCTAACTATTGAGGGCCATGCTAACGATGTATTAACGAAGTTGGGTAATGAAGTTCAGGCGAAAGAGGACCAGTGCATTACTTTGCGTGGGTGGAGCAAGATGAACCAGTACAGAAGGAGTATACGATACTCGAAGCGTTATTGACAACGGAACTTCAGAAGTTGATCACAGCGCCCACGGGCAATTGTCAAGCATATAGAATTGTGCAAGCGCTATACGACTCCTCCTTGAATTCACATCCGGAGATCCTAGAGGTAGCGACGAAAAATCTTAAACAAGGGTGTGCGGCGCGAGGGATGATGAATTTCCAGCTGAAATTTCCACCCGGTATCAGAAAACAAACGTTGAGAAGTCTCGGGAGAGGATTCGACAGAATGACAGGCCGTCAATCAGAGGTGGAATTCAAGCGATATCTGGAGGAATACGGTAATAGTCCGTCAGCTTTGGAGGACACGGTAAGTTGCAAGATGTGGGGGAGTAATGACACGTTAGGGTGCATAGGAACAATGTTGCAGCGACATATCTATGAACTAAGCGAAGATGTAAGGAACGAAACAGTTGGGTCCATTCACTACGCTCCGGAGACCAGGATGGCTCAGAGGAAGAACTACCCCACATGTGGGGAGTACCCATTACACAACGTGCAATGCATCCAATAGGTTAAAGCTTTGAAACATTAAGCGATGCAAGGTAGCGGTAAAATGCCGTTATTGTTACACTTCAAGGCCGCGCACTACCATGCTTATACTCATGGTTGGAAGAATCAGTACACATGCGGCAGAACAAGAAGGATAAGTAACCGAAGATATCGACATGGCAGATTCCTCCAGCAAACAGATGGTGTCGCCACTGGAATGCTCGAAATGGGACGAGACAGCACAAGCGCCGCAATTCTTCCGCAACCAAATCGAGCGGCTTTTAACGGCTGGGAGAGCAGGTACAGAAGACATATTGCACTTTCTAATCGACACCGTTACGTACCTTTTACCAGACAACCAGGAGGAATTACTACAGGTCAACTTACGTGACCCACGAGTCCGCCCGTTTTTTTGCAAAGACGTACGATGTGCGAGAAGAGGTCCTCACTAAGTGGCATCAGTACACACGGGGGATCTACTTATTAGAAAACTCGTCAAACACGCAGGAGAGTGACATCGGCAAGCATCCTAAAGACGAGGAAATGCAGTAGCAGCCGGACGATTCAATAGAAGAAGACACGATTCATTACGCAGAGACAACAAGGACTCACAAGAAACGAGCAGTCGCTGAGGCATATGAAAATGATTCAGCTGGAACATCCAAAATTGTCGCCCCAGTGCAGAGGGAACTTTTCGATGAATTTCAACCGACAGCCACTGTTCAGATAGTCCAAGGGGAAGAAGACCCAGAATGGGCACGCGTGTGGAACACTATGGAAATCGTCCGGCATCACCAACAAGGGATAGCTTTTCCCCATGTCGGGGCAGAAGAGCGGGTGTGAAAGCTTGCCGCAACAAAAGAAGGGGTGGCAATAATGCAATTACTTGAGTGTTTTAGCCACCCCCATCGCATCATAGAAGGTATGAGTGATGAGCTTTTGGGTTTACTAACACGACGCTGGTGGACGGAAGGTTGGGAATATCTAGTAGCCAACAGTCAGGATAGTTGTTATGGGAAGGACTTCATGACCCGTATCGAGGAGTGGAAAAGGAGGTGAAGGCAGTCACCGGTGAGCCGCAAAAAGAGGTGATTCGGCATAGTCGGGAGGACTGAAATTTGATCAAAGCCAACAAGTACGGGAACAACTTTTTTTGTGGAAGTTATGTGCACCACATAACAAAAAGATTTTCGCTTACATTGTAATATGTGCGAACATACATCACACGCATATCGCGCCGATAATCGGAGAAGAGGCCATGCCGAAAGAGAGTATCATAATTAAGATCAACCGCCTCGAGAAAGCCCAAAAGCCTATAGCAGAAATGCAGTCACTAACGCAGCGGATGGAGGAGGCGGACGTCTCTGTGTGGAAGGATTTGGTATCCGTTTTTACTAAGGCACTAACCAATGTACATTCTGCTGCAGGCGGTGATGAGCGAATAGCATGTGACCGGGAGATCTCTAAAAGGGAGTCATCGGCTGACCCCCTTTTGCTCTATTAAGGGCACCGAGATGTCAAATGAGTTTCTGCAGGAGGTGCAGAGACTGACGAACTCAATGGACGCGTATAGCCAGCAAACGGTAGCAGAATTAGGGACGACACGCGGACGGGATGAGTGGCCGAAGCAGGCAAAAATAGAGCCGAAGAGTTTATGTTTCACTACGGGGTTTCAAGGCACAATCCCGACAAGAGTGGTTACGAGCTTGGAGGAACAAACCACTCTCAATGAGAGCAGACTGTTTTATCCTTCAAGAAACACATATTACTACTAGTGCAGAAGCAGAAGAGACAACGAGCGCGTGGGAGCACATGTGGAGCTACCGGGAGACGTCCAAAAGACTTGCATATTGGAGCATCTCCGCAACAAAAGGCATGCGGGGTAGGTATCCTCCTGACATCTGAACAAGGGAAGCGAGCAAGACCATGGGAACGTCACCAATGGACAGAGGGAATCATAGCGGTGGAACTGGATCATTGGAAGATTATTAAGATATATGCCCCAGCTGATACTAACGCTAACCGTGCTAAGTTTTTTCATGCTTTAGGGGATTGGCACATAACGGATACGACTGATGCGATAATAACAGGTGATTTTAATTGTGTTGAAGCACCACAACTTGACCGACTAGCACCAGGACGGGACGTTAAGAAATAGTGTGCGGAGCTAACGAGATTAGTAGCATCGGTGCGCTGGTATGATGCGGCGTTAGCGCGCCAGTCGGCGTGGGATGCAGAACACTTAACAGCAGGTACGGACTTTACCTTCTGGAGGGGGGATACAGCGAGCAGGTTAGATAGGATCTATATTCCTGAACAACTTTATGACTGGGTAGAGCGATTAGATACAAGCACACCGATGGTTCCTTTGGACCATGAAGAGGTCACGCTACTATTACGGGAACCACAACAAGGGAAGACGGCATCAAATCGACATCACTTTCGGCTGCAATATCCAGTGAAAGGAACGAGTAAGAAGAGAGTGGTCGAGGAGGTGACAGCAGTGGTACAATCCCACAGAACCGGGACATTTGATGCCCATGTCGAATGGGATTATTTCGTGCAACTTTGGACGGCGGCTTTCATGCAGGTACGAAAACGGGCGCTGCAACGGCGGAAAAGGAAAGCAGTACAGCTTTCACATTCACTGTTCGATATGACGACCTCTCGAGATCAAATATTACGAATAGCAGCAAACGAAGCACTTCGTGACAATAAGGTACGTATGGGAAGGAAATTACGACGCACCATGGATACAATGAGATGGTTGTTTCGGCGCACAGCAGTCTGGGAAAGCAACCAACACGTTACAGCGATCAAGTTACCAGATACAACCTTGGAGCGTGGGGAAGAAATGAGCATCCCGGACAAATTTGCGTATGTGTGGAAATCGGTGCTCAGTTGCCATCATCGCACGATTCCAGCACAAGAGCTGGAACCAGCACCGGATCTTTTCGCAAAATTCCGAAGGGACAGACGTGTGACGGATAGGGAGAATGAGTTACTGATGGCACCTATTGATGAAGGAAATGTGAAGTTGACGTTACGAAGTTTGGAGCGAAGAAAGGCGGGGGGGGGGCGGACGGCCTCAACAATGATTTCTACGAAGATTTTGCCGACGAATTAATCCAGGACTTATGTATCGTGAGTAACGGTATTTTACAAGGGCATGAGCCGCCACGGTCCTTTCTGGAGGCGGTCACCATCCCACTTCGAAAGAAAGGGGACTCGGATAATGCGATGGACTATTAGCCGATATCTCTACTACAAACAAGCTACAAGATCTTTGCAAAAATGTTGGCAGCTCGTGTCCAGCGTTTCTTGGGTAGATTGATTGGCGACACGCAACAAGGTTTCGTGCATGGACGGCGTATGGATCGTGTAGTAGTTCTAATGCTAGACATGCTCAAACAATTTCGACAGGCATCAAGAGTTCAAAGTGCGGAGGATAGTGGAGGAGTACTACTGATCGATTTTGCAAAGGCGTATGACACGATCGACAGGGACTATTTAATGCTGGTTGTCAAAAAAATTGGTTTTTCACGGAGGGTCATAGCCTTGATGAACAAGATTCACGATAGAACGACGGCAAAGTTTCTGGTTAATGGGGAATTATCCGAAGCGATCCCGGTTGTGTCTGGTATACGCCAAGGGTGTCCACTGGTCCCATTACTTTTTATCATCGCGGTGGAACCGTTAGGCCTGGCGATCACACAGGATGCGGAAATCGAAGGAATAACGCTACCAAGTCCAACGACACAATGGGAGCACAAATTTTCCGCCTTTTAAGACGATTCTACAATCTTTTTTAGGGAAGGTAAGCAAATGACAAGGTCACTGTAGATTGGAGAGATGCTTGGTCATTATCAGTCCTACGCATGCAACCGGCGAAGAGTCAAGTCATTTTGGTGGAAACTGAAGTTCAACCCAAGAACTGGTACAATGTACCGGTATTGCGACAGGGTGAAACGGTACGATACCTTGGATATCAGATTGGGCATTCTTCACTCAAAGCCAAAAACTGGGCCGACAGGATAAGAGCAATTCAACGGCGGCTTCTAACAGCCACCAAATGCGGAACATCAGTGGACGAACGGGTAACACTTTTTAATGCGATTGCAGTGCCAGCAATCCTGTTTACTGCAAAAGCGTTTTTGCCAGCAGAGGATACGATACGTGAGATTGTAGCGCTACAGAGGAGGTTTATCTAGAGCAAGGCTACAGATATATGACATAAAATATCTCCATTTCTTCTCTTTACGTAGAAGAAAGCGGGGGGACTCGGGCTCATTTCTATACCTGCGGCACTACACACATTGATGGTTAAAGTGGCAACGATGTGGTTACTCGAACCGCCTGACCGATACAATATTGCGCGGAGGAACTGGACACAGCTAAACAAAAGTAGCGCTTCTAACATGTGGTTTTCTTATTATGATACAGGTCAAACTGAGCGACGATTACAAAGAGGAAGCGCAGTAGCATTGATACGGGGATCACTAGCAAATGCGTTAGGCCCCACCGAGGAAGAGACACAAAAATTACACCAGTACGTAGCCGAACAGCTATCAACACTAAGGAATAGCTGTGAAACGCAAAAGCTGGAGCCAGCGACTGGCGTGCGCAGTGGGGAAGTTGTGACAGTCAAGGCAGCGTTAAAGTCGATTCCGTGGCATGGATTAGGGACAGGACACCTAGCGCAGTTCTGGGGAGAGTACACATGGTATTCGAATCTATGGATAGTCGAGTCACAGGCGTGTTCACTATTGCCGCGGAAGTACGAGAGATGTAGGAGGCCCCGGATCCGAGATTTACGAATACAGAAGGTATCAGACACTTCTTTCTCGTGGAAGGCGCAGTTCGCAACGGATAAGGGACACACCAGAGCGAAAGTAGGTAGATGGCTGTTGACGATCATCCTATGCTCACCGCGGGTAGCAGTGTGACAATATTTGGGAGAGCCTTGACCTTACGATTACGATGGACGCCAAACCAATGGATGAGCATGCAATGGACAGTGCAAGACATGTGGAAGGTAAAAGACGTGGACGAAAGGGCGGGGAACTACTGTGAACTACAACAACGTCAAGATGGACTGTATTGGGATTGGATCAAGATGGGGACGCATGGGCACCAGGCTAGGAATGACAGAGAATCACAGAGGCCTCAAGGGTTAGTGTTTGACGCTCATCCTGGAATCCACGGTATAGCATGGGAGGCGAACGCTGGTGTACGTCCGTCTTCCATTAAGCACTGGTTAAGGCGGACTTTTCGAGGACTGTACTATAGTCTTATATCGAAGTCATTACGCAGAATGGAGACTAGATGGCAGCGAAAACGAGAGAGTGATACGTGGAATGGATTTGTGCAGGAGCAGACGACGAAGGATATCTGGAAAAATGATCATATGTTGACTGATTACCAACGCTGGTGTTTGTATCGGATGGCTACGTTCCAACTCAATTGCTTTTGCGATGGATATTCATCACAAGGCGGGCGCACAATGAATGAACATTGTAAAGCACCCGGGAAAGGGGTCACACATATTTTGTGGGGGTGTACGCGTGCGCAGAAATTCTGGACACCCATCTAAGTTCATGGAACGGTTGGTGGGCGGATCAGGAAGATCTGAACCTACTCAAATGGCACTTTGTCACACGGCACGCGTCACCTATTTCGCCGCTAATTATGGAGAGATTATATTACCGATGTGGGCACCACGCCAAAGCGTGCAGCAAGGAGATTGCTCGATTATAGTGGCCGTTCTGTTTGATTGGTTAACATGGCTATGGCAGATTCGGAACGATCATGTTTTTAAAGGGATTCGTAGGAATGCGCATGAACATTTTGGTTTTCTATGGAAAAATACTTTAGCACAAGTCCAAGCAGTGATCGAGTATGAAAAGTTGCGTTCAGATTCGAGGTTACGAGGTATAATACTACAGATCTGTCTCGGGAGCATCCATGGTGCGATGCAAGACCGTCCAATTGATGGCAAAAATTTTACTTCCGATACGACGGGATGGGTATCGATCAGAGGAGGGCTTACATCGAGCTTTAAGGAACTTTATTGTAGCTAATAGTTAAGTATACTAAATGGAATACGTTATACAACAACTTCACATTCCAACATCTTAAGCCTACGCAACTGCAATTTCAGTTTGCTGCTAGCGGTGGGTCACAACCATTAGGATGTTGCTGACAGATGTTAGGTTTGGAGATATCCTGGCTGATTTTTTGTTGACTAACTGCCGTGCACCTGAAAACTAGATTTTTTTATTTGAAACAAGTTGGTGCAACTTTACGCCCATGTCGCTTGGCACGACTGTAGTGCTTGGGGCACTTACTTGTAAAGTAGGCTCAAGTGAAGCATTCACGTTTGCTTGAGTAAAAATGAAATTGATCTGGATGGATCGAGATGATAGCAGAAATTTTCGAAGGCTTCATGCCGACAGCAGACGTTTTTGCGGACAGTACAAATGGACAAGATGAAGTGGATATTCGTCTAGGAACCGCCAGCAAGTTGAAAACTCTGACAGGGACCAACGCAGTTTGTTTTCGCAGCACGATAACATCGTACCGATTGAAGAGCTGCGTCCGCTATATAATAACTATAATAATTGCCGCGAGCACCGACATGATTGGACGCCGTTAATTAAGTCGATCCAACGCCGCGTAGGCCGGGAAAAATTCTGTGGAGGTCAAAATGTGATCCGGTTTCGTTGCAGATCGGTGGTAGGTTTTATTCAAGATCATTTACTTGGTCACAAGGTTTTTTTCCAGGTCTGAAGTAGGTCTCAATTGAATAGACGTGGCAGTTTTGTATTGAGATTGTGTCCACAGATGTATCCCTATCGCATTGAGTAGCTTGCCCATAGTTGTCGTCCGAGTCAACTCTAAAACTTTCATTACTCGAGTCCTGAATCGTTCACTGCGCGTCTACTCAAGCCCCCAGCTACTACGACCCATCAGTGCCTCTTTGGTCAGCCATCGCTGCTGACAGAGCGGCTGCCTCGACGCCGTCGGATGATAACTAAATTGTTAAGATAGCTCACCAAGTCGCAATCTCTAAAAGTGAATCCCTGTGAAGCTGCTGTCCATCGGCATAGATAAAGACAATAAGCCCAAAGTTCCGACCCCCATTGAAGCGTAATGGCCTCTCCGCGCTTTCGAAGCACAGGATTCCAATACGGACACTGATTTTGCCGATGCAACTCTATCGAATGCGATACTGAGATTAGAGTAGTGAGCAGTGCGGAAAGACGACGCAAAGTAGTGCACGTCGAGTTCCTGAAATCGTTCACACGGTTTGATGAGAGCAATTCCAGTCTTACATCTCTCGCTGCACACGTTTGAGCTGTCCCTGTATTTCACCAACGTGCACGTGACATTTTCAGCGGACACAGGCTTCTGGCTGCAGCTATGCAATTTGATGAGCATAAAACATATAGTCGGAGCTTGTAAGCGTGATAGACGGACGTGTACAGGTAGATCCAATACTACAGCTATGGATAGTGGAGTGAGGTGCGGCAAATTGTGATGGAGCATTCTAGCGGCCCGTCACAAGGTTAAACAACTCGGCCATCGAATTGCCCGACACATGCATTACGATAGCGTCAATTGTCTGCAAAAGGCTTGAAGCTCCGAAGCGCAACATGGTCAGAAGTACGAAATGTCGCTGTCGCTAGTCAAGCGACTTGCCAAGCTGCTTGTCTTTAAAGAGGAGTACAGTACACATCACGTTTAATCGTTGCGTATAGTTGCTTGAAAGATTTCCTGCAGGATAAAGTAACTTGGGGACCTGAAGAAGAGCAAATCAAGTTACTAGAGGCAGATATGACGGATAGCCAGAAAAGGATAGCGGTTTCACAGATGTACGACGTGACAGAACGGGAGTTAGCTGGGTGGTATAATCAGCTACGGGGAGTAGCAACGCTGGAAGAGGATACCGCCAAATACAGTAGTCAATCGGCAAGCAACAGTCAAGAATCTGAGTACGCAGAAGGGGGAGAGACCAAGGAAACAACACATGCACCACCAGTAATGCCACGAAAGCGGAAAGAGCGAGCGGGAGATGACTGGAGGAGGGATACGAATGCGACATACAACGAGGAAAGGGAGCCGCAAGACTTTGAGAATATAATCAAGCGGGAATTATACGACGAATTTGACCGCACTATCCGCACAACAAGCGAGCCGGATGCGGAGGAGGGGGGCTGGAAAGTAGCATGAGATGATGGCAGTGACATGGCGGCTTCAACAGGGAGCAGTTCTACCAAAAGTGCAAGCTACTACGGGAGAATGGAGGAAAGCGATAGGGGCGGATAGAGACGCGATCATTCATCTTCTGGCGCACTTCACGCATCCGCATGAGCTTCTAGAATTGTTTTTACCACGACATTTTTGTATTACTGTCCCAGGATTGGCGGGAACAATGCTGGGATGAAGTCATACTACAAGGGAAACGGGATAAAGTGTCAGCAGTGGCGGCAACAGAGTTTGCAGACTCGGAAGAGCGAGTCCAGATCCTCCAAAAACGAAAAGCAGAAAGACAAGGTAAGGAATAGTGCACAAGAATGGGCAAAACTGAGGCGAGCTGCATACGGACATAACGCGTTTATCCGACTTTGTGCTCCTAAAAGGTGGAACATGGTAAGTAAAATATTTTTTGTCCACCTTTATGGAGCGACAATTGCAGCGGTTGTCGGAGAGGACGCAGCGTTAGATGATACCATTGTATTAAGCTGAAGCGGCATTTACAAGCAATCTAGGTAAACAAGGAGATAATGGCCAACTTTGATACAACAGTGGGAGTGGCTTGGGTGGAACTTTCACAGCTTCATTCTCTCGGTGGTCGACTCAGACATTAACGAAGATGAGGCACCTAAGAACATGCAGCCAGATTCGCTGGCGACTCACTACTAAGGGCAACACACAAAACAAAAGCAGTGGTAGGCTAGACAGTGGTGAGGGCAACATCCTACTGAAGTGTATGTGCAAACACTTCAAGCCGATATCAGCCAATGGCGATCGCATAAAACACTACTAAAGCAAGAATCGACTACGGGAAGAGATAAGATTAAGCTCGTCATCCAAAACGTGCGGGGGTTTGTTCAAGACCGCAGATTCGACTGGATGAAAGCCTGGGTGAAGGATCACAGCAATGCAGGAGTAATTGGAGTGATGATTCAAGAAACGCACGTTACGTCACACAAGGAGGTAACAACCCTGACGAGGATGTGGGAGCGGGTGAATAATTATCGTGATGACAATAAACGATTGTCATATTGGAGTATCGGCCAGGATCGGACGAGTGGAGTGGGGATGTTTTTTTTTTCGATTCGTCCGCCAAGTATCGTTATGGAATGAACATCTGTGGGCTACGCGATCGATTGTATTCGGATTCGGTCGGTGGCGCATTTTGAACATTTATGGACCTGCGGATAAAGTGGCTAGCAGGGCACGTTTTTATAAACGTTTGGGGGCTCCAGGTTCACTGATCATTTGGATCATACCATACTTTGTGGAGATTTTAATTGCGTTGAAGACCCGGGTTTAGACCGTAATGGAGTAATGACACGTATTAAGTCGGAGTGTAGAGAGTTAACAGATTTGCTCAACAGAAACCACTTACGAGATTCACAGTTGGCACACTACAATATATGGATGGACGGGAAGAAGACTGTACAAATCCCGTATACATTTTGGCGTGGGAAATCAGCCAGTAGACTGGATCGGTTCTACTTTTCGGAGGATCAATTCAAGTGGGTTCACTGGACACAAGTGAAGCATCCCTGTATCCTGTCTGATCACGAAGAAGCGTTGCTAATTCTTCATACCGGGAAGAAGCGACACGGGAAGACCAGACGACATTCGAGGATACTATATCCGATAAGTGGTACCACGAAATCGTTAGCTATGGAAGAAATTCGTCAGATTGTGCAGCAGGAAGCGTCTTCGGATGCGGTAGGTGTGGAGAATTTGGAAAAGAATTTACGACTGTGGAAATGGGCAATTAAGAAAGTCACAACACGACAAGCTAATAGACGGACGAGGAAAGCGAAGCGTCTTTAGATGCTACGTTTCGATAATATAAGAACCAGACAACAGTGTATTGCTGTGGAGTATGAGGAATTACAACGACAAAATCAATGGAGAACAGGCCGTCGATTTCACAGATCTCCGGCTACAGTGCGGTGGCTCTTAAAAAGGGCGACAATCTGGGAGAGTAATCAGAAGGTGACGAAGATTAGGGTACCTAATAATGAAGCCATCACGAGTATAATGACTATTGCGGATAAGTTTGTGAGGAGCTGGGCACCGATTTTAGGGGCTTCCCACCGGTCAGTGGCGGACGCCGAGGTAGAAGATAAATTAAATAGGTTCGCCCCACGTAACAAGTTTATTACAGTCACGGACGTGGAGAGCAACCTTTTGATGGCCCCAATTGAGGAATCAGATATACACATGGCGGTCAAGAGTCTAGAAAGGAAAAAGACAGGGGGAGAGGACGGATTGAAGGATTTCTATTAGGATTTCGTGATGGATATGATGGATGATTTGTTACGTGTTTTCAATGAAGTCATGAAGGGAGGGCATCCTACGCCCTTCCTTTTCAAAGCAGTGATCATCCCCTTGAGAAAGAAAGGAGACTCGATCTATGCCATGGATTATAGGCCGATTCCCTTACTGCAGACTGGATATAAAAATTTTACGAAAATTTTAGCTCGCCGATTGCAAACATTATTGGCCCGGTTAGTCGGTGATTCGCAGCAAGGTTTTGTCCATGGACGGAGAATGGATAGATCAGTGATGATTATGATGGCTATTTTGGAAAGGGGGAAAGCACAACCCCGAGTGGCCGCAGTAGAAAGTGAAAGTTGTTTATTGTTGGACTTTGCTAAAGCGTTTGGCACGGTTGATCGAACATATTTACTTCACGTCTTACGAAATTTTGGTTTCTCGACGGCATTCGCACACTTGATGGAAAAGTTACACAACGGGACAGCTGCTCAATTCTTGGTCAATGGAGAATTATCTCGGAAGATGGAAGTTAAGTCGGGAATTCGTCAGGGGTGTCCGTTAGCCCCTTTACTATTCATTTTAGCTGTAGAGCGCCTGGGAATTTCACTACACATGGAAAAGACACTACAAGGAATTACACTGAGGGATGGACCAGAAACATACCATCACTTGTTCTCGGCGTTCGTTGATGATTCAACGATCTTTCTTCGGCTAGCAAGACAAGTTGGAACAGCACTACCACTGGTCAAGCCATTTGGAGACCTATCGGGGTTACGAGTACAACCAACAAAATGTGTGCACATATTTTTAAATACGGCGGAGACAAGCACAAGCTGGCACGGGATACCAGTCTTACAGGCGAATTCTACGACGGGATACCTTGGATATGGGATCGGAGAGGCAAATCTTTCCGAACGCAACTGGGCACATAAGGCTAAAGGCGAATAGAGAAGGTTGATCATTGCAGCAAAATGCGGTACATCAGTACCTAAGCGGGTTCAACTGTTTAACGCAATAGCGTTGCCAGCAATTCTGTTCACCGCGAAGATATTCTCACCTAACCGGGAGGTACAACGACAACTACTGGGGTTCCAAAAGCAATTCGTTTGGAATCCGAAGAGACAAAGTAGACAGGAGAGACACAAAATTTCGCCAACGCTAGTGTACACCCCGAAACATGTAGGAGGTTTAGGTCTGATATCCATCCCCCTAGCGATTCACACTCAGTTGTTTGTCAAGGAGGCAGCGTGCTGGTTGATAGAACCCACCACCAAGTATACGGTAGCATGGCAAATTTATGGAGTTTTCTTCCGAAGAACCGGGGACAGCTCCCAGCTGCGAGGCAGTTTAACGGAAATCTGTTACAGAGAGGGAGTGTTTCAGAACTAAAGTTACATACGTTATCCCAATATTTAGGGGCGGAGACAGAAGAAGAGAATTTGATAAAGAGGTACGTAAAGCAGTATGCAACGCAACCACTAATGCGTATTCAACACACAGAAATGTATCCAACCATAGCGGTGCGGGACGGAGAGAAAGTAGACATCAACATTCGTATGGATGAGGCACCATGGCATGGGGTTATGCCGGATGAGATTGCAGCATTTTGGGGGACTTATAACTGGTGAATCAACCCATGGATCTTGGAATCGACTCAAGGGCCAGTATCATTTCGGAAATACGACAAAATCGCGAAAGTCATCCTAAAGGAGTTACGGATTAGGTGTACCGGATTGAATACATTCACGTGGACAGATCAAATGACGGAAGGGGGCGGACACACCAAGGCGAAGGTGTCACGATGGTTGGCAACGTTGATTTTTATGTTCCCCAAGGGTATGTGTGGGCCAGTATATCGGACAGTATCCATCACTCCAGCTTTTATCTAAGCAAGTGCAATTGCGAAACGTTTGTTGGAGTGACAGCGAGAAAGGTGTAATTCAAGGGCGCGACTTACTCTCGGGGGATCTTTGAAAATGTACACAACAACCGGACGGGCTTGTGTGGGCAGTGGAATCTTTGCGGGACAATAGCGAGGGGAGTGACAGCGATTCAGATGAGGTGAAGCAAGTAGTTTTTCGGGCTAATCCTCAGATACACGGGTATCCGTGGCGGATGCATGACCAAACGAGGGCACGGACATGGCGTCACTGGTTACGGAAATCGTTCAGAGAACTGTATAACAAGTACGTCTCGAAAGCATTACAAGGAGTTTTGACAAGCTAGAATAAGAAGAATGAACGAAAAGATTGGGGACGAGAAGCCCAAGATCAATCAATACAAGACTTGTGGTATCATGGTCATATGCTGTTAGACTATCAAACATGGGTGGTATATCGAGCAGCGACGCACCAGTCGAACGTCTACTACCCAGGAAACGAGGTTGATAACGCCTGCCGCCTCGACAAGGAGTGTAGGGCAGAGGGGAAAGGGGTCACACATGTTGTGTGGGGGTGTAAGCGGGCCATGTCTTTTTGGGCCCGTCTTATTAGTTATTGGCACAGATAGGTGGTTTCGATGGACACAGTACTTTCATTTCAGCAAATGATTGCAAGACGAAGAGCTCCACCCACATCATCCAGGTTCAAGTTACGCGTTAGGAACAGATGTGATGAACAAGAAGAAGAGTGTTTGAAGCAAGTCCTCGCTTATGGTGGCCATCTGCTCGATTGGATTAGCCTGGATATGGCGCGTACGAAACTTAGCAGTGTTTCAGAAGCAGGAATGGAATCAATTCAAGTACACGGAGTTTATTTGGACGAGGACGATGGAACAAATAAGGGCAGTTGCAGCATTCGAGAAACGACGATCGGACTTACGGATTCAAGGGATGCAACTCCAGATATGCCTGGAGTGTTTACTGGAGGTAGATGGAAATCTTAACCCGCGTCAGATCGCTATGATTACTACTGAAACGCTGCGGTCGGCAAAAGGTACAGAAAGTATAACTCAAGCAGTGCAATCATTCATAGTAGCTAATAGTAATTAAGACTAAATAGACTACAATTTACAGCAATAGGGACGCTTCGTCCTTAGCCAATTTGCTTTTGACAGATACGGACTCAACTACGGAACCAAGCAGAGCTACCTCTCCAGCTCATAGAGGTGCACATTGTCAGATGTAGACCGTTAATGGAATCCAACAGTGTTTGTTCCAGTGTTTGTGGGACAATAAGTTTAGCTAGTTCCACGTAATCGTTAAGTTCCGAGTAGCACATTGTTTAACAGTAAAGATAAAAATGTGGTGTCGTCGGCTCATATTGCCTGTTCCTTTAACAGTCGTTGGTAAATTTCTTGATCTTTGGCACATACCTCAGGCTTTGATATTCAATCATGAGTATGAACTCATGATTGAATACCAAAGCCTGATGTATCTCTGTTGCTCGGAATCGTATTGTTCGCTGTGGTAGGATGAGGTAGGTACGATATGCACTTCCACGGCGCAATCTCAGTGGTGTCAGCCATGGATTCGATCGCACACGTATTAGCACAATTTTTCCAAGTTCGGCTACGACGTGGCGTGAATTTTTTTTCGATCAGCTTTGAGCGAATAAGTGCCTCAATAGACCTACACTGTCCTCGTCCAACGTCTGCGTTTATTATTCGCAGTTTTCTTGCAGACAGTGGTTGTAGAATCAGCTAATTTTTCTGTTTCCAACAACTAGCGGAGAAGTAGCATACAAAAGTCGTGGATGGTATTGTTGGTAGCGATGCGCACTCAGTTGATGAGCACAAACGTAAAGCCCAGGAACACAAGCGTCGTCTCAACGTGGAGGAAAAAGTTCTGAATGCGACTATGGTGATTATGCTGCAATGTCGCTTTAAGTAGCACATTAGTAGTAGACATCAAGTAGGCACGGCTCTTTGTTATTTTGCCGCGTTGATTTATTAGACCTGTTATCTTCGTCTTTCACTTGATTTTATCCTTCCCACTCCTAGCTTTCTAGATGGCCTACGTGGCGTTGGATTGACATAATTAGCGTTATGCATTCACGTCGACCCCAGCGAAAGTTATTACATAGCAGACGCAACCTTTCAATCAGTATAATGTTATCGCATTGCGAAAATGAAAGGCTTTGGTCATTGTCAGAGCTATCGACTCGTTGCCGCATCCCAGACTCTCGTCCATTTGTACTGTGCGCAGAACGTATGCTATCGGCATCAGCACTGATGAAGCCTTCGAAAATGTCTGCTATCATCTTAAGCCCATTCAGCTCAATCTCATTTTCACTTAAGTCAAAAAACCCGAATGGCTTCACTTGAGCCCGTTTTACAAGTGCCCCAAGAATTGCGGAAGCATGACGACAATTCAATTCATTTCGCGTCAACGATAGAGACGTGAGATTACGATTACTTTCAAGCGCTGTCAACAGCCGAGCAGATACACCAGTTTGGTTCAGATTGATGCGATCTACTTTTAGGTACGTGACGGAGGAGTTTGTCAACAAAAAATCAGCCAGGACATCGCCAAACCCAACGTCGAAATGATTTTGACCAACATTCAAATGCGTGAGTGTCTTGTGGTGGCCCAGCGCTAGCAGCAGGCTAGTGACACCTTTGAGACCGAAACCGCAAGCCTTTAGATCCAAGTGAGTCAATACCGACGCCGATCCAGCAACTCGAGAAGCTAGCATTGGTGTCAAAGCGTGAATTGCTGGAGCACGGATTTTCTTGTTGTATGATAGCTGAAGACGTTCCAGATTAAGCACGCCATCCACACTTGCTTGGCAAATTGCTTCAATTGTTTTGACTGACACGTCGTTATTATCGAGATGTAGGTGTCGTAAAGCCAGCGGCTTTTGTATTTCCTTGAGCCCATCAAATGCATCATCTTCTAGCCAGTCATCCACTAAGAAAAATCGCTCCAGCGCTGGGAGACAAAGTGCTGCATTGATAAGCAATTTCTTGTCAAACGTTCTGATGCAACTTTTCACTTTCAGCCTTAACAATTGGGGCATCTCCCCCACCAGCGCTACCAATATGCGATATCCTTCAGGTTGAATTTCTACCGTGACAAACTCTAGCACTGTAATTCTGCATGTGTCCAGCCGATTCTCCACTGCAGGGGTTGGTTTTGCCAGTGTGGTATAAAGATGAGCAAATTCACTATCACTTAGGCTGCCGTGAGAGAATTTTAGCTCGGTTAGATGAGGATTCTCTTTCACAAGGCGTTTCATGGTCTCCCAACAAATGTTTTGCTGATATGGCTCCTCTACTTCTAAAGAGTATATGGCGGATAAATGTGGGAAGATATTTGATATAGGCAAGAAGCTCCGGCACAGGCGTATGGAGGGCTACGGTCGCCACTGTAAGTTCCACCAGTGATGCCATCCGTGTTATTTTATTAATGGCCGCTTCAGGAGATACAAACGGAGATGGGAGCTGATGATGGCTTTTGACCATGGCATCGTTGAAAATCAGTATAGTCTCAAAACTATCTAGGGAGTCACTAAACAGCATTCTAGGGTCAGCACCGTGAGTGAATTTACTACACCTAAAACATTAACGTCCTCTAATGCAAAGCATCGGAAAATCTCTAGTTTGTTCTGATGCATATCGATGACACAAGCTCCACGAAAGCGTCACAAGTTGTTACCAAATAGTTTTTCTTCAAACTTAGCATCAGTAATTTTGTTAGTGAATGGAAGGATGATGGCAGCTCCATAGGTTGGCCAATAATGCCTTCAAATTTCGAAGACATCCATTTGTCGACGGCAACGTCCGTCACTATACATCCTACTTGCTAAGATCGAAAGCGTCTCCAAGTTCCAAAGCGCCAGTGGCAGTTGACGCAAGTGGTTGTGGTGCATTTTCAAGATACCCAAGCGTTACTACTTGATTCGGTAGCTCATGCAGCGCAAGCGTATATGGTGGTTCACTTTAGGAAGAAGCACCCTGATTATTTTTCTGACTATTTTCAGGGCGGCTAGGTAAAGTTTTCACTTCTTATTATATATTAAGCTCACTCGCTGCGTATTAAACGTTCCAAACCTCGTTTCTCGATGTTGTCTTCATTCGCTCCGCCATCCATCAGCGAGTCGCATACTAGTCGCTATCATATATCTAAGGTTCAAGTTGTAGGACGCTCTTATGAAAATTTCTCTAGTACGCTTACATGTAAGCATCTCTGCTGAAGCGAAGTAAGCTACCGCTGTGGCAGTGCTAGCTAGTGAGGAAAAGAAGTATGACTTGCTGGATGAAGACGATTAAATCACTGCTTCATTAATATGTTTATCGAGTCCCGCTCGTGGATGCGCCAGACTTGGTCATATATCGAATGGCGCCACTGACGCGTGCTGCAAAGTTTTTTGAAGTGCAAAAACCGCGGAACCGCTTTGATCCACTGACAAGCGACAGATTTTTGTTTGACAGTGTGGTTAATAGCCAAAACGCAACATGAAACGACGTACACGTATCTGCAGATTCAAAAAATATTAACCAAGTGTAGCCATCCTTGCTTCCAGGGATGCATGATTCTCCTGCTTGAATCGCTCGCACTTACAATATTTTGCCATTGACGGATTTACAGTGGTCGACAGCATCGAGGACATTTGTCTACCCCCCATTTTTTTTTGCACCAAAATGTAGATCAGAGTGCGTAGAGCTTAAAAAAGGGTCTCCGGCTGCTTGGCACTCTCTGGTTCAATCAGAAACGCTGAACAAAAAATCCCTTTTTTATTCTCTGAGTACCCACTATTAGGGGCTTGCCGTGTAACGAAACTCCCATAATACCCAATCCGGTGACTGTGTTTTGGTAAATTCGACCAATCATATGCTTCAAAGTACAGATAGGATTTGCCTACGAAAGCAATACCCGTTTTTAGCAGCCTTTTTATTGGTCACTCTACATATATTATAAATATAATGTATTACAGTATATGTTTTCTTGTAGCTCAAATTGTGGGTTCTGATTGGCTTTGAAAGCATTCAGGTTAGGGGGCTTCAGTAATTATAAGGTTCTGCAGCGAGTTTTAAGCGCATAGCTCCTAAAATCTCCACATATGGAGTTATTTGAGCTCGACAGGTATCCTGAAAATTTTAAATGAAACAACAAAAATAACAAAAAAGTTATAAATAAATATGTCCTCGATGCTGTCGACCACTGTTAATTCATACTTATAAGAGCACATGACATTCACCTTAACAGTGACCTGCGGTCATAATTTGCTTTGTCGTGGTTTACAGCGACATACCGTAACGGCGCAACTCGTCTTGTAATGCCCAATGCTTGAAAGGACAGATGTGGTACTCTTCGTACTACCGGAAATTAAGTGGTGATATGATGGCAGTGGTATACAAACTCCAAGTTAGAGAATTTGTCCAAATCTATGGTGACATCCAGTATACCATCCAGTATACAAATTCTCTATGAACATGCATACATTAATGAAAAACAAAAGGTATTTCATTTCAGCTACTGAAGTATTTGCGCAATCGGTAGAAAATGAGTTGTATTCTTTCGGTGCGGGAGATGTTATTCGGACCCCCCTACAGGATATTCGGACCCCCCCTGTACCGTAAGACAGGTACGATGTACCTCAATGAGTAAAGCTGACAAGCTCGTACCTAGGATAAGTCTCTCGGTGCGATGACATTTATTAAAATACATGTAAGAGGTTCTATGAAGAAGTCAACCGCGCCATCCCCCCCGTCCGTACAGCCAATATCAAAGGTATGTGTATCTCCTATTATGTTCTCTCGTTTTTATTATATTGTGATCAAAATGAAAGTTTTACTCGTGCTCTTCGCGACGGCGCTGTTAGCGACATTTACCTTCTCTGACCCTCACGAGGTGGATAACGTCGAGTATGTTTTTTCTATTATTCTACCATTGGTTTGCTTTGCTGACGTAAACTTATTACCCTTGCGCTCTTTACCAGACTCGTTGAGGAATTTAGTGATGATATTGTAGACGAGCGCGTTTTTTCAGTCCTCCGGGACCATGAGCAGCACATAACATTTGAAAATGAACATCAACTGGCTGCAGATGTGCCTTTTACGCCACGTGGAGTCGTGGACATTGTGGCGAATTCGTCATTCCCAAAGCCTATGGTCTCGTTCTCAACATTGGCAATGCTTAACATCGACGAAGTGGAGAAACTAGAGACGTTGTTAAGTCTGGCTGTACCCAATAAGGCAGGCACGACTGACTCGAGCTCTCCATTCGTAATGACGTCCGTGCCCATGTGCATGCTAGCAGCCACGCGCCTGCGCGAGGATTTTTGCTCGGAAATGATGCGTATTTTTCTTAGTGGTGCGACTATATAAGCAGACCGTACAAAATGTACTCCTCAGTCACCTTCATGTGAACGATTAATACATCGCTGAATTTCGTCTCCACCTCGTCAATTGTCGCCACTGTCGAGTTTGCCATGGTGACTGTAGGTCGTCTTGCGGCGAAGTCATGAAGTGTGCATCTATAAGGCGAACAAAGTTGGTTGGTTTTACGGCGAATCTGATCAGCTTTACGCATAGCGTCCGTATCGCAATTCTCGAGGTTATTCACTTTGGGGAAATGGTCATCCAATGGGGCTGTGCTGCATCTTCAAGTGGTGGTCGTATCGGTAAAGCTCTAGTTTTGTACTTTTAGATCTTTACTCTTTTAACGTCTCCAATCATTTGTGTTTTGTAATTACACTTATTACAACTTCTTACAACACACATGATCAGGACGGTACATCGTACCTGTCTTACGGTATAGGGGGGGGTCCGAATAACATCTCCCTTTCGATGCCCACCAGGACCTAACGACGTATCTTTTTCGGGAGTTGCGAAGGAGCAGGCAAACCGGAGCAGGTGTATTAATACATAAAACGAGATCGCACAGTGACAGTCTACGGTACACTGTGCCAGCCAATACGTAGAAGTAGAAAGACAGGACTTCGACATACCATCTTTCGTCTAAAATCCTGTCGTCTTTAAAATGTGGAACCATCGCCTTTAGCTCTCAAGCTTGAAGTTAATTCAACGGACAATCCACGAGGAGCGTTGCTCATTAAGCGCCGCAGCTGAAACATGCCTTGAAGCTCGCTTACTTGTGGGAAGAACTACTTGTGTTCCTTCACCACATACTCCTATGTTTTGTAGAAAGAACAAGTGTGCAAAATGTTTCTGATCCGTGTCGTATTGAATCAATCCTTCGCAGTTTTGACACCACCATGAACGGTTTCTTCGCGCTTGCCATTCAAGGTCAGCACTTTAGCGACCTCAAAACTTTCTTGCTCCCAGTCTCTTAAGGCAGGTACCGGTAGTAGTACTACCGGTGAACGTCTTGCTTGCTGTTAACGCAGAAAACATAAGACTGAAATTTAACGGGTCTCTTGAGCAAGGAACCTCGTGTAGTATCGCGTGTCAAAAGCGGGCACTCGATATACACTAGTTGACTACAGACGGATTATTGTGCAGCGACATCTGTCCCCTTCAAATTGACAAGCTCTTCCAAAATAGCGAGTATCTTGCCTCGGATTTGATCCATGTACTTTAACGCTTTTGACTTTAGTAGCTAATCTTTCGCAGCAGCCGCATCTATCACGTGCTTCTTGTAGCTTTCTTATTCCGAGTCCATAATGGGAAGCAAGGTCGAACTCCTTCCACATCGTTTACCACCATTCCTCCCACGTCCAGCACTTGAAAGCGCGGGGGGTTTTCCATCACGTAATCTTTGAGGTCACTTACTAGCAATCGCGCGTTTTTCTCGCTCTCCCAGACTTATTGACTGGTACAATGTATCTGGTACAAACCAATGATAGTGACTCCCTTTTATGACGTTGTAAGATCCCGTTTATGTACACCTGCTCCGGTTTGCCTCAGGGCTGGTAGAAACCTAGATTTTTTGAAGCTGAAAAGTAGGTTTGAATAAAACCTGAATAAAACCTGAATAAAACCTAAAAAACCCTAGATTGCACAGTTTGCACAGCCCACACGTTAGAGTCAGCTAGTCTCCGTCTTAAAATGAAAATAACTATCAAATTCTGCGAGAATTCTATCTTATTATTGCTTTCTGTGTTGTTGGTCATAATTGGCGTTCGGGGGTCAGCAAGAAAGTGGCGATAAGAATTGAGTCTTAAAATTTATAAGGTTAAAATTCTGATATCTAAGAGCATCGCCACCGGTGAGTCTTAACGTCAAGTCGTAATTGACGAGTTAAGACCCCGTTGCTGATCGTTAAACGTGTGTGAACGAATTTGTTCCACCGGCAAGGTTTAACGTCAGGTTTTATTTAAAATATCTGCCAATCATTTTTAGCTTACACCTGTAATTCCAAAAACGGGAATTACATGAACGCACTAGACCTCTTTGACAATGATGAATGTGACGACAAATAGCTCTCTTGATGCTCGGAGCGAGGATATAATCCGGCGTGCTTTTGATTCGGCATCGAAGAACCGAACCGTATTCATCATCGCACACCGGCTGAACACGATTGCACCCCGCATTAGTCACAAATCATTCAGTGCCTCAAGTCATGCGGACCTTCCTACTCGTGGCCACTATCGTCCTCTGTATGCAGTCCAACTTCAGCTTGACGTCGACCTCGTTTCCGTCGGGCTCAGTGACCACGTCGGCGGAGCTCGAGTAACGTGCTACCGGACTGCCGCTAAAACCTCTGGGGTTTGCAGCACTCGGCTGAGAAGCTGCTCGAGTTCTGCGGCATCACACCGACCAACACGACAAACTCAAGCTTGGATACTAGCGGATGGAGTGTTACTGCGGACCCTCCCTCTTTTGCTCCAGCTGGGGCGACGGAAGGTCCCTCGACGCCCAGTGGCACAACTGAGTCCAGCTCGGCGTCGTCAAAGTCAAGAAGCGTTGTGACGTCTACCACAATTTCAGCTGCAAGTGTATTTCTCATCGCTGCTTTGCTAGGCTAAGCTGTTCATTTCCATCAAACCGCAGTCTACGACACTGAATATGATAATACACTCTCTTTTCGAGGTTTATCTAACGTTACTTCGAAGTAATTCGTAGTTAATACGAGGAAACGTAATTTTTACTGCACTTCGTCATTCAAAAGCTCTTCAGTAAATTCGAGTGCATCCAAAACCGACGGTCGCTCCTCAGGATTCGTGTGCAACATGTCTCGAATGAAGTTACAAAACTCAACCGAAAACTTTGTGCCGCGGTGGTGTATCATGCCACTTCGCTCTGGCGGAAAAGACACCCGACCATTTACGCATGCCAATTTCATGAAGCCCTGCAAGGTCAAAAGAAACACGTTACAAAGGTAAACTAAGTACGTTAAAGGAAGATCGCCAACAAACCTCGCGCGGATGTTCAAATGGGCTAGTTCCGAATGCCATCGCATATCTGCAATTATAACAAATGACGATATTATATATTTGAGATCCTGCCATGAAAGTCGAAAGATGATACGACACTTACAGCACACAACCAAGCGACCAAACGTCGGACTGGCCATCTAAAGCGACGTCGACGGTTGAATCAAACAGTTCCGGAGCTCGATATGGAGCTGAGGTTTTACGAATGGTCTCATCTTGCAACTCGAGCGAGTTCCGTGTCGATTTTATTTCCGCGTGAATTGGAGTGCAGCTGCCAAAGCCCGTCACCACCGGAATGTAAGCAAGAAAATCTTGTCCAGAGGAGGACGAGGATAGCAAAATGTTCTGAGGCTTAATGTCCCTATGGCAGAAGCCCGCTCGATGTAGCGCAAGCACGCCTGAACAAATGCCGTGGAATAGATGTAATGCTGTACGTTGAGTGAATGGCCATAGGGGAGATGATGATTGAGACGCAGCGCTGATAGCGTCCCACAGACTTCCGCGCTCAAAATACGGGACCAAAAAGTAAAACTACAGGTTGATGCAAGCAGAATAGTCAGTTTTGCTAAGTCCCTGGATTGGTTTGACGTTTGTACCTCCATTGCTTGGGAGCACGTGTATCAGCAAACTCAACAAGCGGCATAACATTCAGATGCTTCACAGACTAGAAAGCAACCACAATACGAATATTTGTTAGTAACAGAAAAAAATAAAGTCTCACATAGATATAGATAACATACACGAAATACTTGAAGCTCCATCCGCACATCAGTCTCAACTTCTTGAGAATGGCAGATAATCCGTTTGAGGACAAACGTTTCACTGGTCGCAGATGATCGGACCAATAGAACTTGAGTGTGTGCACCCTCAGCAAGCGGCCGCACCACTTGCACGCTAACTCCACCAAGATGAATAATTTCGCTCTGTTACCATGAAAGATCGACGACAAGTAAGCATCCAAATTTTACATTGAGAGCATGTCACATGCATACACACCTTTGTAACATTGGATATGGTAGCGCTGATTGATGACAGCAGCGAGCCTCCCCACTTCTTTGCCTTTTTGGCCGTTTCTGTAGCGCCTTTTTTCGCATCCTCGATTGAAATTTTCTTAGCAAAATCGTACGCTTGCTCAGTCTGTTTTCGCAAATAGGCCTGCGCATCCTTGCCTGCTTCTGCCCATTCCGACTGCTCCCCTCCACTCGATTCATATCGGTTATCATGTCCAAATCGTGAACCACGATTACCATCATCCAGATGAAAGTTACTGTCCTTGTTTCGGTAATTATCGCGATTCCAGTCACTTTGTGCAGCGTTTGCTTTCTGCATTTTCTCACGCAAAGATGAACTTTCAAGTGGAACTGCAGAGTCTTCATCTAAATTCGCTCAAAGATATTTTAATGACAAGTACAGTATACATGGAAATGGTTCGTTAGCGTTACCTTGCGACTCGTATGTCGTCGACTCGAACTCTTCGTAATCGTCCGACCGACTGCGCTCCACCGTGCTGCTTCCGTAGCTGTCAGTGCGAAGTTTCGCCACTGCAGGAATTTGTGCTAGACCTGAAGGTGGTGTATCACAGCGATAATCTGCGTAGTGCAAACATTCAATACTTGGCTCCTCATCCAGCGGAGTAATACGAGCCACGATTTTACGACCACAGAATGGCACCGCAGAGTCCGGATTCGTAAAGTCCAGATATGCTCCGTCTTCGCACCGAAAAGAAAAGTGAAAGTTGCTGCCCAACGGAAACGCCTTTTGCACATCTGCAAGCGTGACGCGACCGCCAGCGAGCGGTTGCGGTAGCACAAAGGCATTCCAGCTGGTGTCAGCGTCACGCTGAGGTACACTTTCCTTTACTATCTCTAACTCTTCGCCTACTAACGTGTACAGAACAAATACATTCTTGTCTTGCGGCGCCGCCATGATACTTCCGCTTACCGGATGCACAACTTCGGTTGCGCGCATTCGCTTTTAGTCTTAAAAAAACTTTTGAATAGCATGATTCGTTTAGAAAGGGTTGAAGTTTGCACTACATGTATACCGGTAATTAAGCTGTGTAAATTCTAGTTCGTCACCTCAGGCGATCGCGAAGAGGAGGCCTTATCGTCATGCTCTACCAAAGTTTTTAACAAATGGTACGAAGGCGATAAAGTAACACCTGTCGGTTTTTCTTCTAGTGCTGCGAGCACGCGAGATGTGAGCTCGGCATCCTCCAAAAACTGCGAAGTTGACGAGTTTCTCGACATGTTTCCACTTGTTTCCTCAAGCTGAATTTCATCTGTCGATACCACAGTAAAATTACGGCTGCAATTATTTTCAATAGGCCGAACGTAAGGTCTCGTGTTGAAGCTTGCTGTCTGAAATGGCGCTCTTGTGGCATCTTCGCTTTGGTGCAGTGCGCGAGATGCTGAAACTGTGGGAGCATTCCTCCATAATGTTGCTTTCTCAACTCCATCACTGTTTCGTGTAAGAATTTTATCGTAAAAGGCAGCCGCTGCTGGATCGCGTATGTGTGCGTTTGTGACTAGCGTGGGATGGAACGGATGTGTCCTTTTAAATTCGCGCTTCTGCTGTTCGAGAAGTTGTTCCTTACGTTCGAGGTAGTGTTCGTGGTATTGGTTAAGTGCATCGAAGACCTTAGAACTTGATACGCGACCAAGCTTTGTAACAATTTTACGCGAGTTTTTGTTAATCGCTGGGTGAAATGTCAGTTCCTTTTGTTCGTCATCTGCAAGATGTTCAAGTTGTGATTGGTGAAGTTCTTCACTCTTGTCATTCTGAAGATGTTCAGCTAGAAAGTGAATCTGGGAGTATGTAATACCAGGAACTTCGCCAACAAGGCGGTCCATGTGCTTCGCAAAAGACCCGCGCGAAATCGGCTCGTGATTTGCATACTCAAAAATAATCGCTACTACGTGCGCTATTTCCTCGGGTAATGCTCCAAGATCAACTCGAGTGGATAGAACCAATTCGTCATTTTCTTCTTGCTCTGTATCATATGATTTGTCGTGATTACCCAGTGTTGTCAAGTTGGGATCGAAAACTGTACATGAAGCTGAGACAGGCACACTTGACTGCGCGGATTGATGCGAGAAGGCAAGCAGTTTATTAAATATTCGAGAGCACGTGTCCGCTTTCCGTCGCTTGAGTGCTTGGCGCGAAATCTCCGATACAAATGTCTGCTGCGCCTTTTTCTTAATCTCAAGCTCTTCCTTTTCTCGAACTCGTCGACGGATATCTTGCTGCTCACGGTAGGTACCATATAAAAACTCTCCGATCGGCAATCCTTGCTTGTTTCGTGTCAGAACCGGTCCTCGTCCAATTTCCGGCTTGAAAAGCTCTTTACCCGTATGAGGGTCACGATCCGAAGCATACTTTTCATTGAGAGCAACGCGCTTGCGTTCTAGCTCGTGGAATTGTTCAACAGCAAGACGTTCGCCAAAGTCACCCTGACATTTGCTGGGGGTTACCAACAGTGCATTCACACCAATGTCGGGTTTAAATGGAAACTGCTTGAAATATTTCTCTTCGTTTTCTTCCCGCGTTGCTCGAGCGTGAAAGGAGTTTTCATACAGCTCAAAGTGTGGATTTCGTTGTCGGTGGGTCTTGCCCAACATTGCCGCAGTCAAAGCTGCCGTCTCCAATTTCTCGCGCACAATTTTTTCCGATACTTTGTTCAGTTTCGGTTTGAATGGACACGTGTCTTGAAACTCTGCTTCAATGTTACTTTGGTGACGCTGACGTCGCAAAGTTGCCATCTGCGATGTTGAAGTTTTATTTGCAGAAACAGCTTTCACAATACGGGACGAACTTGCTAAAAGCGTTGGCTGGAACAGCTGCTCCGGTTTGAGATGTCCACAACGAGTCTCAATAGAGGAGCTGCTGACTTCGTTGGAGGGTTCTCGACGTCCAGTGTTTGATGAAGCTGGGATTTGGCCAACGCGGCCTTTGGATCGTTTACCAGTGCGAGCCACAACATTTTGGCATTGAGAATCCGAATACTGGTTCCAATACGCACATTTCGGACACATCCAGTCGTGTTGCTGCTCACGCTCTGCTACGCGACGTTCGTGTCTTTGGACCTTTTTGGCTATGTCAGAAAGTGCTTCGTCATGGAGGCGGTCCCCAATATGCGCGTAGCCTCTATTGGTTCGATTTGCTACGAGCTCGCGCGATTTGGCAGCCATCAATTCGATCTGATGCAGTCTTTCGTGGTCTCGCGTTTGCTCCATCTCTTTGGCTTTCTGGGCGCGCTGAATCCATTTGTTTTTTGATGCTGCCAAGGCGTGCAACCGCTCGTACGCAGGAGCATCGGCAAGATTAACTTTCTTTTGTTGGCCAAAGCTACGACTGCTTTGAATTGGTTTTGCAAATGTTGGGGTCGCTACGGCGGACTTTTCCTGCGTATAGCGTAGCCCAGAAGTGTCTTTCGAATTGAATGGACGCGACCCGCTTGCATAGAAATCAACTTTCCCTCTGCGCTGAGAATCGAGGCCATATTTCGCCATCATGTTGTTGTAGCTTAACTCGCGATCGTGCTCGCGATCTTTCGCTTGCTCTGCCACGTTTGCGTACTCTGATACATGTTTTCTCGCAGAGTCAAGTTCGAGATCAGCTACAGAGCCGCCAGCTGGCTCTACTGCCAACAACAGTCCCCCTTGTTCTGTTTCGACGAGAGCATCAACCTGTTCTCGAATCAGTACCTTTAACTTTGATACTGCGTCAGGCTGCAATGCGTGCTTTTGAGCAAAAGCTAGCGCCAAAGCATCAACATTATCTCCGTCGTGAATGTCGATGGTCTCCATTCTGCCATCTCCTATGAAAACCTCCATCACAAGCAATAGGGTGCCATGGTTACCGTTAGACGTGTCAATATCTTGATCAACCTTCCATTTGTCATCCATTTCATAATGGACATTAAGTAAATCCTCGGGAATGAGCTCAACTTTCTTGACGCTGTTTTCAACTAGTTTGGAGGCATCATCGACAACTGGTTGTGCTGCAGCAGACAGCAGCAACTCATTTTGGAGTTGCTCTTGACGACGAAGCTCTTTCTGCACTCGGGCTGATGCAGAATCAACCGCACATTGAATCTCATGTTCAATCTGCTGCGGTGACCTTGCAGAACTTTTAGGAATCGAGGTCGGAGAGAGCACGATACGTTCACGGAGCCAATCAGGAAGATCCTTTTCGTTCTCTTCTGCAATTTCTTCAACTTTTTGGGAGTCATCGTGCTGGATATTCCGTGACGACAAGCTCTCGACTTGCGCCTCCAACTTTGAATCTTGCATCAAGTCAGTTGGCGTCGACATTGTTCCTTCACAAGGATTAGCTTGCGAGTAGCTCACGCTATGCTCGCAGTAAGGTGTCTCAAAAGCCGCTGAAGGTGATCGGCGCAGCAAAGGTGAGCTTGAGTTAGCCGAGGATGACTCCGAAGGCGTCGGTGAAACTGATGAACGAGATATCCCATCACTCTTCTCATCGCTGAAGCCACTGACGATTCTCTTGATGTCAAGCATGAACGACATGTCGTCGCCTTCGCTCGTCATGGCTTGAGGGACACCTGTTTGAAGCTTCTTTTCGTCTTGCTCGTCCACTTGAATAGCAGTCCAAAGCCATGAAGAGTCGTTCTCTCCAAGAATTGACAGAAACGAATCTACGTCGCGCTGTGACTTGTCGATACTTTCATTTCCAATCAGTTCATCATTTCCCTTCAAGTTTTCGTTCATAAATGTATGAGTTTGTTAACCCAAGTAGCAACAGACTGTCGAAGCTATAAACTTACATTTTTGCTAGCTTCTATCGCTTGGCACGTTAAATCTCGATGTATTGTTGGAGCATTGCAGTCGTTTAGGTGTTGCCTCGACCGAGACTCGCTTGTTTCTTCCATGGCTTCTGATGAGTCACAAATCAAAGCCTGAAGTCGAACAGGACAAATTAAGAGCTAGTGCTATTGCGCTTTTAGACATTGAAGAAATAGCCATGTAACGATCACATGGCGATTCAGATTCAGTCACACAATAGTCACACCGAGCACCTCGCCAGAAATGTATTAAAGTTATTCAAAATTTAAGCAAGGTTCTACTGTACCGCCTTTGCCCTTCTTATTATTATACATGGAGCGCAACTAGTTGATTTTTCCAAATCAAAGCACACTTGTCAAGAAAACTTTGCATGGCCTCTTGCTTTAAACGAGCCTTTTCGCGCTGATATGAAAAATCTATCACAGAACCGTCGTCAAGCTCCAGGTTGCCAAACATTGGAGGCATCTCAGGAGAAATAGCTTGTTTCTTCGTCGATAAGTCGGCCTTTGCAGCTTTTGAAGCATTTAACGGCTGTTTCTCACGTCTCTGCTTCTTAGAGGTTCGGAAGGACTCGTGCTTGTTTGTTGTCGTTTCTCTTTTTCTTGCGACCACCACTTCGTGTTTGGAACTGCGCGCTGGCGTTTCGTGTTGTTTTGCTTTTTTGCTTTGTTTTCTCTCAGCGACTTTTTTTGTGGTTGAAAGTGTGCGTTTAGAGCTCGTTTTCTCTCCAATAGCCACACCAGACTTTCTATTCGGTACCAAACTATCAATTTGATGCCCTGGTTCCTTAACGGTTTTAGCCATCTTCTTACTCTCACCGATCCTTCTCTTTGCAGGGGTTACGTGCTCCCTGTCTTCTGCTAAAGCTGGTACCGGCGTAAACGTGGCCTCCTCAATCGTACCTAACATGTCTTCAAACAGGTGCATGTCACCATCCCAGCTCTTGAGACTCTTGTCCTTCGTACGAGCTATAGAAACGCGCCAAATACAAACGTTACAAACACATAATAATATCACTTTTCCACCGCTTCCGACGCTAGTGGTGAGGCAACGTACGAGCGTAGCGGCCATGAGCTGTAATGGACATAGCATCCGTCCAAAGGTCATAGTTTTTACTCCATCCCACGAAGTGCACTTTGATTTTCTGGGTGGCCAAATTGCAACGAACGATTTTGGCTTCCCCCCACAGCATCTTTTTATCCAAAGCGTCAACGTAGTAGCCCACACATTTGGCCACATCGATCGTCTTCTTCGACTGGGGTTTCGGCTTTAACTTTCTATCACGCCGTTGATTCTTTGAATATGATTTCTGAGTTGAACTCTTAGGTGAAACGGTTTGCTGCTTCTTTAGCGTTGCTAACGATCCGGGCTCCTCAGTAGACGACGTAATTGGCGACGGTAATACAGACTCGACGCTACTCGATAGCAAAGGGAGGCGAAAAAGAGATGAGGCTCGGCACAACTCAAGAGCAAGGAAATAAGAAAGCATTTTGATCGTACCTATCTTCAATTGATGACGAAGAAGGTGAAGGAGGAAGGCTTGCGGCCATTATCTCCTGACGTCTCTGTTCTGTTCTGTGTTTGTGCGTACCAAGTACGAAGTACATGTATTACATATTTTGGTCACAATATATTTAGAAACGATACCTATTCTAAAGAATGTCAAAGCCTTGTCAAATGCATTGAAATACTCTCTATAGTCTCTCCTTTGGCGAGGGGTCAAACGTTGCCTTTTCGACCGCAAAAATATGAATGACCGCAGCGTCGATTCCACTATCACAATCTATTGCCGTAGAAGGCGGCACCAATAATGCAAATCGGTACTGAACACTGACATTATCGACGATCTGGTAGTTGACGTATTCCGGCGACGTCCAGCGACGAGTTTGGTACTTGCTGCGAACGTCGACTTGCAACACCTCTTCGATGGCAGCAATTAACCGTTCAGCGGCACCGCGATAATGCACGGATGTTTTGGAAATCTCGTGGATTTTTGATATCAGCGTACATGACTCCCACTCAATCCTGAAGCCATATTTATTTTATGCATAACTTTAGAATAGTATTTCGAGCATACATGCCCTGTTCACGTACTTAGTAGTTGGCTGTGGAGTTGACACCCAAGTTGCTGCAAGTGCATCTGGAATGCTGTCATACGCTTGATAATTGCATAAGACGTTGCTCCGGTAATTCATAATTTAGACAATCTCACCTGAAATGTACGGTTTGATGTCTAGCACAGGAGTCTCGTCAAGAAGGTCGATAGCCGATAGATACACGGTGCGCTCGCGTGTATCGACGAGCTCAATCTTGGCAAGGGTGATACCGATCGGATTGGGCCGATGAGGTGAACGGGTACAGAATATTCCTACTCGTTCTTTCAACATTGGTGGAGAAATCTTGGCCTATATTTCACAGTTGAAAAATCTCTTTAGAACGACAAATTGACAAATTGCTATGTTGCACGTACTCGAAACGTGTGGCGATGACTATCCGATCGAAGACCCTCATGCGCCCGAGTGTTTTTACCATTTGTGTTTTGGTGAAAGACGAAAACGATCCAGACATGACTGAATTCTCCAAGTCCAATTAACGTTTCTGGAGAGATATTCCGATGAAAAGCTATCTTTGCTCGCGTTGACGGCGCAAGTGAGCCCTGACGTGGCGTTCCTACAATGAAAAAAAGAATCATACAATACGTTGACAACAGTCTAAAAATTTAGAGATAAAGTATGTAAAGATACCTAAGCATACTTTGAAGCAGGAATGAACAATTCCTACAGGCTGTACAAAGCAACCTTTACCAGTGTTTAGCTTCTCTTCCATTACACGCCGCAGCTCCTGCGACAAGGTAGTCGTTAGCAGAAATAATTCACAGCAAACACGATAGCTTAAACCTTCTCTGCAGCAACGCGACCTCGACGCTCATCGACTCGAGCTTTCTCTTTCTTGGCGACTTTTAGCTCCAACTCCTAAATTAAACGGGGTAACAATTTTTGACGACGCTCCAATACTCGAACTAATTTACCTGAATTCTTTTAGTTTGACCAGCAATTTCAGGATTGAGCCGAAGCTGTCGCCACCAGACCCACAGCAATGCTGTTGTATGCAGCGTTAACACCGCAATGTGTAACCGTATGTCCCACGAATTCATAGCGATCGTCCTGCCGCGCATGATCATTGGCTATTATCAATTTAAATAATTGCGTTGTGATTGGATAAATGCACTGAGCAATAGTAACGGAGATATCCGAGTAAAAGACTCGTTCCTATTAAAGTCCGGTCGTAGTAAGGTAAGCTGCCAATTTGGCCACTCGTGGTTTTGCCCAATAAGCGTTGACAAAAAAAATGTCAGCGTACCAATTGGTAACGTTAGTGTTAGATTTGTTTTTGCTAATATTAAAAGGGGTAGGTGTGGTAAAGCAAGCGGCCCCAAATTAGCATTTCGTACTTTTAGAGGACGCGAACAGAAAGAGTTAATATTTTTGATGCATTAGCCCATTAGAGCATCTCCACCGGTGGGTCTTAACATCAGGTCGTAATCTAAGCGTTAAGACCCTGTGGCTGATTCTTAAACCTGTATGAGCGAATTTGTGCCACCGTCATGTCTTAACGCCAGTTTTATTTAAAAAATTCGCCAATCTGGGATTTGGCCAATAAATTCCAAGCATAAGTGTTTTGGTTTTGGCCAATGAAATCACTGTTTGATTTAACCCCACGGTTTTTAAAATTAAGCCATCCACTTCAAATTTAAGACCTCGTGCGGTAAGAGACTTGGCGGTGCTGGTAATTCTGGTTAACGGGAGGTTATATGGTTTAAAACCTTGATTAAGACTTACCGGTAAGTCTTAATCAAGGTGATGCTCTAAGAGCATCGCCACCGGTAAGTATCGCCACCGGTAAGTCTTAATCAAGGTTTTAACCTATAAACCTCCCGTTAGACCAGATTTACCAGCCACCGGCAAGTCTTATTTCTGGTCGTTACCGCACGAGGTCTTAAATTTAGTGCTATGGGACTTATTTTAAAACCGTGGTTTTAATGAACCAAGCGGGTTCATTGGTCAAAACAATTCTTGCAACAATTGGTCATCGAAAACGACTGTCTCCAGTACAATGTAAGTTTTCATGATGCTAGCTAACACTACTGATGAGTCCCTTTACCTTTCGTGATAGAGTCAATCCATGGTAGCGCAGCCGACACGCGGGAAAACGCAGCGGGAACTCCTTTCTTGGCAAAGTCAATTTGCCAGCGCATAAAATGGTGATGATCGAATCAATACGCTTGCGCTAATCAATCCGATTTGTCGAGCGTCGATTAATTCTTATCAGTGGGCACCGCCAGACGATGAACATGCAGTGCAACAGTTTGACGATCAAGGCTCAGTTTTAAAGGGAGAACATAAAGCGTTATGTTGTGCTGACGCAAGAAAATTTTTCTCCTGCTACGTGGCAAGTTAGCGTGTACATATAAGCATTAAGATGACTCAGCAGCTACATGTAGATTTACATGTATTGTTGTTGGTTGATGCTGTACTACTGTAGTATGGCAATAGTAACAACGATACAGTAATTTGAATCTTCTCTCAGGCTCTTGCTATGCCTCTAAGTACCCGGTTCCACTACCACATATGTGATACCAAGCGTCTGATTCTTCAATGTTTGGAGCGTTTCATGGTCCATGCAAATTGCATCAAGAGCTCCACACAATATCTCCAGCTAATTGCTATCTGCCAACACATCAAGGCGTTCAACTAAAAGCTGAAACGTAGCACATGGTGCTGCTTGTCAGCAACTCTATGGTCGTTCCAGCGATTTAGACGAACAAGCATTGATTGAGTCCAATATCTTACCGGAAATTACCTTCAAGAAGGCACAAGAGGCATTCAACCCGACTTGGCAACTTAGTATACACAACGTCTAAACTGAAGTAAACATATTAGGTCGGGGACGGCAGAAACGATTCCCTTCGCGCGGGGAGTAGCTCAGAGCAGGTCGCCTTGATGAGAATATGTGGTATGAATCGGGTGTGGAGACATATCTACGCAAAGTGGAAACGAACGACTCTTCTGTGTCTTTGACATTATTGTTGCTGGAGGCATTTTGCCTACAGGATTACAAATAGAAGTTGCGTCGCAACCACGCCAGGCGTCGTTGGCGAGAACCAGCCAGTAGTATTCGTCGTCAGAGTCATCATCGTCAAAGAGGTCTAGTGCGTTCATGTATTAATAATTCCCGCTTTTGGAATTACAGGTGTAACCTAATAATGATTGGCAGATATTTAAAATAAAACTGACGTTAAACCTTGCCGGTGGAACAAATTCGTTCACACAGGTTTAACGATCAGCCACGGGGTCTTAACTCGTCAATTACGACCTGACGTTAAGACTCACCGGTGGAGATGCTCTTAGCGATCGATAAACGGCTATAAAAAATCCTGATTAGCTGGAGTTTTACCAAATATTTTTTGTGACAGATTATAAATAGGAGGAAGTTATGACTACAACACTGTACAGAAATAAAAGAGGCCCCAAATTGGCAGTTCACCTTATTAAAAAATAGAAGACCGGCTTATATTCTTGGTAATAGATAATGCTCCCCGCTCTCCCGAAGAATTCTCGACAATGGCACGCTACAAGTCAATCCAACTCGGCACCAAGCATGAAGTTATCTAGTGGATAGAGAAGTGGGATTCAACGTACCGTCTCGACCTGAGGCTCACTTCCGTAAGATGGGTCTTGACGTGAATGGGACTGCCATCCGGTAGTGGTGACGTAAGCGTGATGCGATTCTGGCAGCGAAACCACATCAGAAGCGCCTTGCTGGTGGTGGGCGCAAGCCTATCTCACTCAATATGGAGACCATGATGACGAGATCGTTTCGAAAAGACTTCGCAAGGAAAAGGTCACCCGTGCCTTGTCGACATGACTCAGGCCATCTAGAATCGGAAGCCATTTATGGCATCGACGCATTGCTCACAAACTTTATGGACCGGTATGGTTTCTCGCTCCGCCGGTGGATTAATCACACTATTCTCACGAACGAGAAGCTCAATGCGCGAGCGATCTCCTACATGCAGTACTTGACAGGTGCAAGCCAAGCATGAACCGCGAGAAGACCATCCTCATGGATGAGACAGCTGTCTATTTTGAGGACGCGAGAGCCATGACCGTCGATCACACAGGTGCACGGTATGTCGTAGGTTCGTCGACGGGATTTGCGTCGATGCGCATTGCTGTCATCCTTGCCGTGACAGCGAGTGGAATGAAGTTAGATTTCATCCAGAAGGGCAAGCCGGCCGGATCGTTCCAGAAGAACAATGGTGTCTATGTCATGAACAAGCCGCGAGCATGGGTTGATAGCGCGTTGTTGAAGCGGTGGCTTGATCTCCAGTTCTCTCTGCTCAACACCAGTGAGGGGCGCTATCTCGTTTGGGACTCGATGAGAGCCCACATCTCCAAGGAAGTCAAGGCAAGTGTCAGACGCGTAAGATTCGAATATTTGTTGTTCCTGGCGGACTCACACCCTACCTGCAGGCTGGTGTTATCGCTATCTACAGAGGGTTGAAGGACATTCTGAGTGCTGAGATCAACGTGTGGAAGGAGAGCGATCAAGTATCGTACACAAAGTTGGTAATTCTCATCCTCCTGAGGTGGAAGTTTTTTGTGGTTGGGTCTGTCGTGCGTGGCACGAGACGGGTCAGCCATCGTTTCTAACTCTATCGCTGCAAGCTTCTCCAACAACACCTACAACTGGAATTTTGCCCGCCACGATGTCTACGGAGAGAAATTTCTCGCGGCTTGGGAGACTAAAGAGACTGAAAATGAGACCGATCCATTCAACATGGAGGAGTTCGACGACTTTCTGGATGGGATCAGTATCATTCATGATGAATAAAAGCCCAATTTCCCGAATACAGTCTGTTTTTTACATTGTTTTCTACTATTATTTAGAAGACCGTTTCTAATCGGTCATTTCCGTTACATGTATAATGTAGCGGAACGGATTCTTGCCGGTTACATAGATTATTGCCAAAAACGTCTCTTATCCAATCAAATTACTCTATAATGTATTTTAAGCGCTCTGATTGGCCAAAGAGACGAATTACACGGTTTATTGTCAATTTATTGATCAAGCTTGCGAGCTGCAATTGCCACGCCGCGCAGGCGTTACGGCGACGACAACCTCACCAAGGCAGTGATAATGTATGTTGGCGGCGCTCTGGTGAAGGTTTTGACATGCAGCTGATTTGTGTGATGAAATCAAAAATTGTATTTTCGGGACGATAAATTTTTTTGAAGGGACTCGCGCTATCTCTAAACTACCGACACCACCTGGTGCAATGACAAAAATGTCAGCGAACGAAGTTCATCAACAATTTCTGGTTGATCTCGACGCGTTGGCGACATATGTATGATATGCGGAAGGGTTACCTGAGTGAACGATTGAGGAGGGTGTAGGCAAAAAAGGCACGATGTGTCTCAGGGTGGAATCGACTCCTCCGACGAAAACTACCAGTCGCGCAAAGAACTCTCGTAACAGCCGAAAAGGCGTCAATGAAAGCAACGTACACATTGATCAAGGATGCTCTTTGGTGGGGTCTCTACGTGGTATATGGAGTGGTTTTCAAGGGATGCAAACGTCCTCAGAAATAACGACAAGTTTGGCATCTCGCAAGCGTGTTTCCACGAGCTCAAATAGATTCACGAAGTCGATCCCTCCATCAACCCGATAGGGAGCGGTGTATCCGTGGGATGTGCGGTGAACATGCGCGGTGCTGACACGGTTTCAGTGGACGATGACTGAAAGCACACGTTCTCCTGCGAGGAAAGCAAGAACACCAAATTCGAAAGCAAAAGGGTTAGACAGGCGAGTTGCTGCGCGATTTAAGGGAGAGGTTATGGACGCTGCGATCACGAAGCTGCAAGAGCTAGCGGATGCGGAAACAGAAACCATGAAAGAAGAGTCGGCAACCGTTGTGCGAGAGCTTTCGTCTTATCTAGATCAGATTGGATAGAGTCTCTAAATCTAAACCGCTATAGCAATGAATCACTTGTCTGTAGTGCACCCTCAAAGTATTCTAAGCTCTCACCTTCTGTTGTGATCTGTAGGTAGTTCTTCTTGTACTTCTTCTTTGCCCTCTTCTCTTCTCCAGAAAATTGTGGAGCATGCCCAGCGAACCCGAGCATGATGTGCTCGTGGATACACTCACAAGCCGGTGCAGATCCCGAAGCGTAAGTTTCGACCACCAACCTAGGGCATCTACGCGCAAAATGACCATGACGATCCCTGCCTAACATAGGCTGCGAATGCGCCCGAGCTCTTCGGGGCCACGACGAATAATGGCAAATTGTACACTTAGGCCATGGTCCAAAACGTTTCATTCCCACTCTCAAATCTGATGTGTGCCACTCCAAATAGATGCGTGTGAGGCTCCACGGATGCTAGCAGGGCTAGATCCCTATGGCCCGGATGAGGCATTGTTAGCCAATCGGTTTGCCAGGAGGAAGATGCCAGGAAGAAGATGTTAAGATAACTCTTTCTAAAACAAAAGTCGATATTGGTTACCAGCGAAGGGCTAACAAGGTCCCCTCTAGCTGTCATCGGTTTGCCCGGGGAAAGTCATAAGAGACCCACCGGAGGTCTCCTGACCGGGGTCATTTGGAATTCGTATACTCGCTCAAGTCGCCCGGATTTGGAACACGGTATTATTGTGTTGAAGGGAAAAGCGAAGTTTTGGCTTAATATGGAAGATTGTGGATTATTGTTTGGAATTCACGTCTACACATAAGATTGGAGAAAATCCCCTTATTGTCTTTGGTTGGGCTGGCCGATTGAGTAATCTCGGTCTAGCATTTGCGGTATACTGAAATCAAGTATAACGCCAAGTGAAGATTTCCGCCCAGGAGCAACCCTAGGCATAGCCCTAGTCCGCCTGCCCGAACCAGGCATCTTAACTTTTCGTCCAAGAGTTTACCAGAAGAGCGTAACCGCCAGTGCTGAGGGTACACAAGGTGAGATTTAAAGGGATGGAGCATCCCAGTCGTCACAGCCAAGGTGATGGAAGTGACCGGTCCGGCTAGATCGATGCTGACCTGGACCAAGACCTGGATGGACGAGGTACCCTCCAGCGTCATTGGGTTGAGGCTTCACCGAAGACGGGAATACACGATGCCTGCACGCGAGAAGAGGCGCTCCACATTGTTTGAAGTTGGAGGAACCCACTTCAAATCGATTGTAGCTCGTCTTGGTGCATCCCTGCAGCTGCAAAAGACCTTTTCATCGTCGTGCCAGCAGCTTCTTTTACTTCTTTTAGTGGTTAGGTTCAGCTCACCAACTTCGCCGCCGCAAATATCCATTGCTGGTAAAATTTCATATCTTACCAGATAACACCTTAACTACTCCATTCTCGACGTCGGGAAACTTCACCAACCCAGACGTAGCGGAGAGTTGGTTGGGTACTCGTAGACAGGTAATGCTTTGTAAGGCGAACAGTTTCTCGTGGGGTGGGAATGAAATCGACCAATCCATCGTCTAGCTGATGCAGCTTGTCGTAGATAGAGAAATAGCGATCGACCATAGCAAACGTATTATTCGAGCGGGTCGCGTTTCGGTTGACCGTCATGAGGCCTCAACTTCCCGAAGATAGTGCCCATGTTAGCTTTACCATCAGTTGCTGAACCTTGTCGAGAAGATCTGAGTGCTCGTGCATGAGTGCTTGCATTCCCAGGTTAAACCAGTGGCTTGCATACCCAATGGATCTTCTTGGCAAAAGCAACATACACGGATGCATGGTCGTATACGTAGAAGCTCGGTTGGGCAGCTTCAAAATCGTATATCTCGAGCCTGCTGCCTCCCAATCACTCCAAAGTAGATCTACATCAAAAAAAGAAATATAATGAGGATAAAGCTTTACTGAGTTTAAGTTTCGATACAATGATGAATAATTGGTGCCCTTGTAACCAGCGGGCTTGTGTCACATGCTGCTTTTGTAGACTCTTCACGGCTTACAGCATAAAGCTCTGAAAAGGTTACTTATACCAGCTGCAGTCACTGGTGTTTGCTGCTACAATTAGCGTGGGTGAACATCATCCGCGGGAAGAAGATATTTAAACAAAGAAAAGGTACTAATATAATCTTGTATAAGTTTGGTAAGATGCGAAAACCAGGATTTATCCCGGCTGAAAAAGAGCGTTCGCGATAGATCCCAGTGCATAAGCAACAAGCATCCCCTCAGATTTGTACGACAGTTGTAGTATCTAGTGCCCACGTCACAGGTGCTACGCTACGCCAGGCGCATCGCCGACGCGCCAAAAAGTCGACGTCGACACCGATCCCAACAGCTAAACAAGCTAAATTTAATGCTTATGCATCCATTCTTGTTTTGCTATCTTCTAGTGAAGTGTGTGCTCGGATCAATGTATTCGTTAGTTCACTTTGCATCGGCCAAACATGGAATGCCGCCGCTTGGACCGATAAACATCGTTTTTCGAGTTAATTGGAAAATTAGAACGGCTCAACGTGCAGACTGACAACGAAGCCGCAAAAGATGCACACTGTTCCGCAGCCGCGCACTGACATTGCACCCCGATCATGAATTCTTTTTGTCCTCTCCCGCCATGACGCCGACTCCAACCGCAGGCGGCGATAGTGATTTGACCATAAGCAAGAGCGATAAGTTCAATGTTATCTGTTGCAGTGATTAAAAAGGGCCGAAAAATTGTATGTGGCTCACAAGTGGCCAAGCGGGTGGGTTACGTTGGGTGATATGTCCGATCGCTTTGCAGGCCAACCGGAATCTATCAAAGCTTTGCTACAGGTTGATGATGATACAGTGCTGATAGGATCAAGTGACGTTATCGTTCGGTACGTTAGAAAATTTTATTGTTCTTAAGTTGGAAATTTATTGCTAACAGTATAGCATGTGCTGCGCTGTCTGAAGAGTGTGTGCCTTCATCCGAATAACTAATTGGCGATTACGAAGATTTTCCTGTAGAAATGTTAGCGTTTTCTCACGACAAAAGAATTGAGGTTGATTCTTCAACTAGCGAACAGGAACAAACAGCTTCTCTACATCTTCCTCCAGCTCACTGTGCGAACACCTCGTCTCCGTGCTCGTCACTTAATGCTATAAGAGCAGCATCAACCATCCTTGAGTCCGATTCAAGATCACGCAGCGTGCAGTAACACCAGCGGTGCGCCAAGTGGCACCTGTTCATGCTCTGAACGTTTGGCTCGGAAAACGACTTTCGAGCCATGTTTCCTATAGATCGTGCCGCATTCGCTCGCCTTTGTGTAGAGGGCATAGAAAAATACAATTATTGGGATGCAAACCTCGTGAAAATAATAATTGGACTATTGGACTTATTTCCACTAGAATCTTCGTGAAGGTATCATACCACGCTAAAACTTGACATATTTGTAGCTGTTTGCAACCCGCGCCTTGTTACAGCTCCAAGCATTTCGCACAGCACCCCCTAGCTTTTTCTCGGTTGTCTTCCACGGCATGACTAACCGCACTTGTGGTGAAGTGGCTTCAGTATTGGTTAACTAGCAGATGAACGACAGGACCACCAATCTGATTGGTCAAAACGATGGATTTAGGTGGATGCCCTAACTCAGTTAATAAGTCAGGACAGCGACCGGATATGGGAGTCGTGAGAACCTCGAACAAATTGTATTAGATTCGACAGTACTCGTTATCTCGACTTAAAAATGACAAACAAACATTCCACTTGCTTCGCGTGCCGGCTAGTGATTTGTTCAACTTTGAAACAATCTCGTCGACGCCACTTGGCCAGTTCAAAAGTCGTCACGACGGTTGCTGAGTTTGCGTAAGCTGTTTTACTCAGAGATAGTAGGGGAAACAAGCTCGTAGTACTGCCACACGGCCTGGAGACGACAAGGGTACAATTGATTGGTAAGATTCCTACCATTCACTTCTAACTCACCGATCTTCTATTCATGAAGACGCGACTGTCACCAACAAATCCGGTCCACAACCGGAAACGCTCGGCTTGATCGACGACGACACTGAGAATAATGGAGTAGAATCCTTTTCGATTGTAGAATTTCTTGTAGTTGTTGATAGCTTTGTAGTTCCAAAATACAGGTTACTTTAGCAAGAACCTCATTTAATAAAAAGATTAAACTAATCGGCGGGTTTGATGATTGAAATATGGCATCCATCGAACGCTCCAACGCTACCGGGAATATCTTATTCTTTCTTGAAACGGATTGCTTCCTCAAGTATAGCTCTTTCACCAGTTGGGAAAATAATTAGTGGGTGGAGCAGCAGGTGTAAGACTGCCTCGAACTCATGAATAATCGTCGAAACGGTCGACCCAAATTGAATGGCGGTTGCTTGAAAGGTGGTGCCAAGTCCGGCATAGTGAAGAAAGACAGCTAGATGAACGGAGGGCAAGATGAGCTCTCGCAGTTGGGGCCTCTGGAAAATTTTTAATAGTAATAACAGTTAGTGTCAATAACATATTGCAATAAGTTATTTCTTCTCACCCCCAATAACAGCAATAAGTTCGTTAATACTAAATCCTATACAATCGGTGGCCCCAAGCTGCTTCATCGACCATTCGTACTTTAGTGGCTCCACTAAGCCTCATTATTTGATTTTCTTCAAAGCCATGTCTTCCATCCCTCCCAGGTCGCTCACTGCTACTCTCTTCGTTCCCGACGATTACAAGTGTCGCATATGTTTTGTACGCCGAAAGAAAGCACGAAAAACAGGATAATCCAGCTTAATGGATCACCTCTCTCGCTGTCATCCTACCACGTACAAGGGCGAGTTTCGCTTTATCTAGCAGAGTGGAGGAGCCTCAAAATGTTCGTCAAGGGCAAAGCGTTTCGCGAAACCTCTACCATGGATCATCATGGCGAACCTTGATCTGTATATATGTGAGAAAGTGAAGAGACGCAAGTACTCTCGTTTGATTCCCGTGAGTGTAGAGGCATCATATATTCTCTCGAAGTCGTTGTGCGAAAGTCGACCAAGAAGCAGATGTCTGACAAGAAGATAGGCTTTGCTATCGATGCATGGTCCGAGAACGGCACTCACTTAGTGGTCGTCACCGGCATCACCGAGCAAAGAAAGGGTCACCACATTTGCAAACGAAGCGGACATGAGCTCTGACGCCATTATTGAAGTATTCGATGATGTCGCAGTATACGATACCGATAGTGACAGCGACAGTAATCACTCCACTGTGAGAAACGATGCCTAAGGTCGCGATAGACCACATTTGATAAATTTGTTGTCGTCTGAATAGCCGACGTTACATCAACTGCCGCAGAATTTTGAAATAGCGGTAGGAAAAACTCGCTTTCGTCAAGTCTTTTTGCGAATTCGAGAGGCTTCGGCATATTCTCGTGCTCACAGAGGATTTTCAAGTATTCGCAGAAAAGAATGGGTACAAGTTAGGTTTTTGCCCCTGCTACCCTTCAATTTAAGTTTGAAGCATCATAACATACTTTGACACGCTTGGATGGTTTGCTGTATTGCAGTAGCACCGGGAGGACATGGAAGGGGACGCGGCAATATGCCTTGATAGCGTAAATGTTTTTGTTTACCGCAAAAAATTTGTTGTGTCCGACAGTCATGTTCCCACAAAAATAATTTTCCTGAGAACCTGTGGAATGTGATGTTCCCCCTCTGACATTTTATACTGAACTGAACGACAAGGGTGTTGTTTGCCGCACTGAGAATCTAGCGGCATACAAGTCACCGCATTTATTGCTATTGCGGACCCACCCGCTCTTGATTGCAGCTGATGTCGTCGTGATCGAATACATTCCAAGTATTCCATCACTTGTCCTCCCGTCTGTCTCCAATCTGCGGGGCAAACCCGTCGTAGTTGTGGACTCGTATGCCTTTGTCCAATACAATCTTGGGTCTGGAAATCCAATTACAAATGTTTACAGGGAGAGCAGGGTTGGGGCTATCGATGAAGCGAAAGAAGCCATCTGCTATCGCAAAGCAAATCTCCAAATGTACGCAACAGCAAGAGCAGTGGCGCGGTTGATGATTCGTACCGAAGAGAATCAAGTGTTGAAATCGTCCGAGCAACGAACAAATTGGGTATTTTGCAGCGGGGCTCATAGGAAAAGGTAATTATTTAATCACCAATCACCATTGCATGAAAGACGCGGTTAATGTCGATCGAGGTGAGAAACGTGCTGAAAATCAATGGAAAGAAGGAGCAGCAAGCACTGAGTCGCTGGTCAACCGTTTCTTGAAATATGCTTTTCCTCGATCAAAGAACAAGCGCAACCGTGTGGTGGAAACCGTGGTTGGGTTCATCGCAGAAACCAACTCTTGTCGCGATTCAGGTTTTATGGGAGAGCATGTGGGGGTCGTAGAGGCTACGAAAGTTTCTGTTGTTGCTGAAAGCTCGACCTTAGACTATGCCCTAGTACGTGTACTTACGAATGATTCAAACACTGACTTGGCCCAGCGTTATGGATATTTACGCTTGCGCCTTACTGGTCCAGTGGATGGGGAAAACATTTACAATCCACAGCATCCACGTGGTGAGCCCAAACAAATTGCGGCAGTTAAAGATGGCAAACCCGCGTTGATTGAAGTACTGCCGGCTAATTTGATCGGCTCTTCGGCAAACCAAAAGAGAATACGCGAGATCTACCCAAATGTCTGGTATAATGCCGAGACGGAGCCTGATTCGTCTGGTTCACCTGTTTGGAGTCGCAAGGATAACACTGTCGTAGCATTGCATCATGCTGGAAGTTCCGAAACGGAACATTCAGCGTCTGCGGAGGTATATAATCAGGGTATACGCATTGATTTGATAGCACGTGATCTCCTGCGACGCCGCAAATTGCCCAGTTGTGCCGTGGCCTCGTGATAATCAACAGGACTTAGGCACGCATGTACTTGTCTGGCAAACATCTTATATACATTTCAGTTGAAAAAAACAACTTTTTTTAAAAACCGAGTCTACGAATGCACATCTTTTGTAACTGGGGTAATGACGGGTACCCCAGTTACAATGTCGGATAGAACAAGAGGATTTCTGCTATGGAATAGGGTGTTTTGATTGGACAAATATTATCGTCGGACACAACAAAACGTCGGATACAACTAATGTTATGCGGTAATGTGAGGCAACTTGTTGTGATTCCCACCCTTATCACGCAGCATACAAAGCGTGCAGTTCTGTAACGTCAGAAAGATATTGTCTTGAGTCGTCATGTTCAACTCATCATATGCAGCCCCATCAGTCCGTCGATGCCTCTGATTACAAATTTGTACTGAAGAGACTGGAGTGCTGCAAAAAGCCCCAAATCCAAAACATTCAGATCGGGGGAATTTGGTGGCTGACAGTATATAACCGCCATCTGTTCCGGCGCCACATTTCCCTCATCAAACGGAGACATGTAGTTTCGCGTTGTCCAGTTGAATGTAAATGACTCTTGATTGTCCCGTCTAGATAAAACAAAAAACTTAAGGAAATATCTTTATACATTTTGCGACCAGCAACCTCAGCGTCGCGCATAACAATAGCTCCTCTTGCTCGATTTGCGCTAGATCTTTGAGCATTACGCTCTTCTGTGAAGGCCCAAATTCCAAGCTTTTCGTTCCACATTGCGTTTCGGAGAGGATCATGTCTACATGCTCAATTAGTTTTTTTAATCGTCATAAAAAGTTACGACAGCGAGAGTATAAATATTGAAGGTCATACATTGGTTGTGCAACAGCAGCTAAAAACATGGTCTTCGGAATGTAGCGCTTTCTTCTCCGGTGTCGGGATAGGATCTCTTCGTGTGGTCGCAAGATGTAAGACCGCCTATTGTTGCCTTCATTGAACCACTTCTCATCAACGTGAATCATGTTGTCCATACTCTCAAGCTCCATTGTAGAATCAATGATAAAATCAAGGGCAAAAAAGATTCTAGTCGCTCCGATTGGTGTTTCAAAGATAGGAAAGGTTTTAATGTCCATAAGCTCGGATAGCTCTTTTTTCTTTTATCAAGGCTCACAAGGTACTAAAAAATACCAGTGAGATCTGCGATGCGTTTCTACACTTGACAATTTCCACAGGAACTGCAGCCAAGCCTTGCGGATTTACCTTCCTCCGACCGACACGTTGTTTCTTGCTGCTGCGTCAAACCTTCTTCCTCGGTCCATTTAAATGCCGCCAGCTTGTATTTGGTCAATTTTCAACTTATGACGACAAAGTTCGTCCGCTAGTGCAGCCAACTCCGCCCTTGACAAATCAACGTTTGTACTGTGCTTCAGAAGCTCCTCAATAATTTTTCTGCGCTCCGTATTGTCAAAGTTTCGCTCGGAGTGGTTCTGCTTCTCTGGACAATTCTTCTTTGCTGAGATGCATTTGAGTTTTCGAAAATTCTGACCTGAAAGCTTTGGGACGTGGTAGCTAAACCGTTTCTCTTCAAATAAATTCATTAAGGAGATAAAAATATGGGATGTCAAGGGGAATCGATTGGTGCAGTCCGATTGAACAATACTACTGTTAAGAAGATATTTAGGTTTGAATGTATTTTTTGCGTTTGTTTCGCCCAGGAAATATTATTTCTCTCTATTGTTCTTTTCTGTATTAATAGATTGATCTGCTTTGACGCTTTCTACCTTCTGATCCTCCGTAAAAACATATATAATCGAGTGCCTGGATTTTCTTGATATGTTGAGTCATGACAATCTTTTGTTTTGAAAACGTTTTATGCTTTTACATCCTCGCTTTTTACAACGATTTGTATATTATCTGGTGCTCAATGAGCTAGTATGTTTATCAGGTTTACGATGTATTATCCAAAAGTGACAATTTCACTCACTCAAATGTGCGACTTTCCGGCTGACGTTCGAATGATGACATTCTCCCTTATTTTGCATTTGTTGATCTGAAATTTATTGTATAGAACGCATCTGTACAGCGACCAAAAAGGAAAGCTTAAGCCGCATAAAATATATTGCACCGAGTCAGATTCATAATGGTTCGTCGTCTTTTCCGCTGCCTGCTTGATTATTCGCGCTAGAATTACTAATAAAATCGTTGGGAACTTTAGCAAATGATTTATCGATTTTTGGGTTTGAAACCGATTATTAGATAATCACTTCTAATCAAAAGTAAGAAGACATTTAATTTTAAGGGGACAAGAGATTTTCTACCACTTTGTAAAGTGTTGAAAAATTTATTAAGTTATTGCATAATAAACCACTTGTACCAGTGTAAAATATGGATTATACCACAATGTGTAAAGTACCTCTTCAAGTACTGCTACATAGGCATGATCGACTCGCAGTCCGAGTGAATCGCGATCCGACGAACGCAGTGGCAGCCGCAGCCGTCCAACAAGAAGCGCAGTAAGAAGCTATCGATGAAATCGCACAGTACTTGAACTGCAGGTACGTCTCCGATTCGGAGAGTTGTTGACGAATCTTCGGATTCGACCTGCACAACGAGTACCCGTCTGTAGTACGCCTGCCTGTGCATCTTGCAAATCGGCAAATGATGTTCTTTCAAGAAGGCGGAAATGCAGATGACTTGTGGGGCGGAAGGGTAGGACCATGCTCACGGAGTGGTTCACTTTGAACCAACGCGATGAAGCGGGACGTGGGGTCACGTACTGCGAACTTCCCAAGTCGTTTGTTTGGGATTCCCGCAGAAACGTCTAGAATTGGCGTCGACGGAACCATGCTGGAGTCGTGGGCCGACTCTACTTTGTCTCCCCCCAAGAAGGTAAACGGTTTTATCTTTGCATATTGTTGCATCACGTATGCGGTGCGACCAGCTTTGAAGCCTAGAAAGCGGTTGATGGTGTTCAATTCAACACCTTCAAGAGACTGCACGGCAAAGGGGCTTGCTGGACGAAGACGAGGAGTGGGAGGCGTGTTTGCGAGAGGTAGCCGTCATGCAAACCGTTCGGTAATTACGTGAGCTCTTTGTCAAGATCTTCGTGTTTGGTGAGATCGCGTCTGTGGAGAACCTTTGGCAACGATTCCAAACGGAATTGGTGGAGGATCTACTCTACCGAGTTACGCAAGAATATCCTTGGCCCGAGTAAGGTTTATTGCTAAATATGGCCGTTACACAGGGCTCCTAGAAATCGACACTTTTTGCAGACCCACGACAAGTCTCAGAGACTATCCAGAGCTTCCGGTGCCGGAAGGAAACGTGCAAGGCATGTCACGGATCATCGCGAGCCAACTGAATTACGATAGGGAAATCATGGAGGCTGTATGGCGTCGAGATTCCGAGCTTCTCAATGAAGGGAAACGTGTAGTTTCGACGAGGTGGTGCGCGCAGTCTACGAACCACAAAGCGACGACGGACATCCACTGTTTTTCATCGACGGTCCCGGCGGCACAGGTAAAACGTTTGTCTACAACACTCTGCTCGCCTGCGTCAGGTCAACTGGGGATATTGCGTTGGCTGTTGCATCGTCTGGCATTGCTTCGCTACTCTTACAGGGTGGACGAAATGCACACTCAATGTTCAAGATCCCGATCAACGTTCACGCAGAGTCAACGTGCGCCATCGCTGTTAACGCTGACTTGGCAAGACTGATCCGCGAAGCCAAGATCATCATTTGGGACGAAGCCCCGATGATGCACCGATATGTGATGGAGGCAGTTGATAGAACGCTCAGGGACATCATGAAAACACTAGACCCGCAGCTCGAACACGTTCCGTTTGGCGGCAAGGTTATCGTGATTTCCGCCAAGTCCTGCCAGTGGTGCCACATGCAGGGCGACCAGAGATCGTTGCTTCATGCTTTAACCGATATAGGCTTTGGCAGCGCGTCAAAGTGCAAAGGTTGATTGAAAACATGCGTGTGAGACAAGCCAACAACGTCAACGCCGAACAAACACGTCAGTTCGCCGAGTACCTGTTTAGAATTGGCGACGGTACAGAGCGGAAGGTGGACAACAAAAGTGAGCTACCACCGACGGTGCATCGTTAGGAGAATACTCCAGAAGGACTAATCCGGGAGATTTTTCCAGGGCTGGGTCAAAACTACCAAAGGATAGATTGGTTGGTGGAGAGGGCTATTTTAGCCCCGAAGAATGAGCACTTGAACACGACGATCCTCGCCCAGTTTCCGGGAAGCCGCCACGTCTACACCAGCGCAGACACTGTGCGGAATGAGGGAGAAGATCATCTCTATCCAGTGGAGTTACTCAATCAGCTCTCACCAGCAGGGCTACTACCGCATCGGTTGGAGCTCAACGTTGGGGCGTCGGTGATGCTGCTGAGAAACCTGGATATCGACGGCGGCCACTTCAACGGAATTCGGTTGATAATACAGCGTCTAGGAGAGAGGGTGATCGAAGCCTCTGTTGCCATGGGAAAGAATGTTGTGTTCATTCCCCGCGTTACACTAATGCCGGTAAAGCCGATAAAGTTGTGTTCATTCCCGCGTCACACTAATGCCTTCGGATGTCACGCTTCCCTTCCAGTTTCAGCGACGGCATTTCCCCATCTGCATGGCATTTGCGATGACGATCAACAAGGCGCAAGGTCAGACCCTCTCAGACGTTGGTATATATCTCCCGCGCCCTGTGTTCTCGCACGGCCATCTCTACGTTGAGTGAGGAATCCTCAAGGTGTCAAGCTGGTTGTGGCCGCGTCGGCGCACTCAAACGTCGTGTTTCGGGAGGTGTTCAAGGTGGTTGTGGATCAGCCACATCAGCGCACGCAGAACGTCGTGTTTCGGGAGGTGTTCAACCAATAGACGTTGAATAAGGCCCTCTGGTAGCTGTCTCAGCGCGGCTGCCAGAACTTGCTCGCGCACTGCGTAGAGTGGATCATCACTGCACGTAAATAGGTTTGGAGACAGGTCATTCTCATTGGTCTGTTTCCTCTCCTATTTATAATCCAATTTAATTGGCCCCCCATATACGTACACATTTTTTTTACGTGCGGGGGGGGGGACCCATGCCGGTCCACACAACAACTTGAAACGTGCTTTCTCATAGTGAAAAACGGCTTTTAGATAGGCACAACAATGAGCTTTACTCATATCACACCATGTCACTCTTAACAGCACCCGCCATCCCAAATGACCATTCGCTTTCAATAGAAAAATACAATGCTGCTCTTAGTCTCACCAACACTCCTTTCTCTTTGTTCTCTTCTTCTTGGACTCTTATAGTGTTGTCTGTTTTAGTGGACGTCAAAGTCATCATACAGGAATTCGGTTTGAGTACACACACAGCCACCGTGAAACCACGGGTACCCCTACTACTACTCCCATCTGTGCCAGACTAATTTCGAACCTGAGTTTTTGAGCTGTGCTACCTTAAATAGTATGTGCCGTACTATTAATGAACACAGACTAATTAAGGGACGTTCGGAAATAGTCTGTGCCAGACTAATCTGGTAATTAAAGCTAAGTGTCACACACACTGTACTATAACGTTGGTACATCGTACCATAAAACCTAACTATGTTTGCGTCCTTCAACCCATGTTTGTCCAAGATCTCATCAATTGCAACTTCTTGATCAATCAATCGAATATCCACTTACTGGGTCTCCTCCGATCCGCATACCCAAAAACAAATCGACCTTTCCAAGGTCTTTCAATTCTCAATACGCTCATTTGATCAAAAAATTCATCCACAAGACTTTCATCGGTAGCAGTTACTAATAGGTCATCAACGTAGACCCCACCAAATCAGAACCACGGTCATCATTTCGAACAAATATGCAAATGCCCGTGAGACACTGCATGAATTTCATTTCCACCAGGGTGTCTCGTAGTAGTTCATACCAGAGACGCCCAGCATGTTTCAGTCCGTACAATCTGCGTTCCAACTTCAAAACCACCTACTTATCTGTCTTCACGCCCAGATCTCTTCAGGTATTGTCATCCCTTGGGAACCTTTAAGTGGATTTCGTAATATTGTTTCGTAGATGTCTTAGGATATGTGCTAGGCACATCACCGTGCCGCGCAGGCACTTTCCAGATAATTGTCATAATCATAATTATCTTGATGTTGTTAAGCTCCATCACGGTTGAAAACGTGCAGAAATAGTCCTCTCCAAAAATCTGACGATCCTTCGTGCTACGAGCCTAGCCTTGCGGCGCTCGACAGTACCATCATCTTTCAGCTTCATTTTATATACCCATTTTGAGGGTAACGACTTCTTCTCGTCCACCTTGCAGATAACCTTCCACGTGCCCAATTCTTCGAGCGCTTGTAGCTCTGCGTCTTCGACTGCTTTCCACCCGCTTGACGGTTGTCCCTTGTGGGCATCGCAATAGCTAGTCGGGTCCGGTTCCGACGTTGTACCACAGTCCTTTCGGAGATTCAATTCTGTGGCCGCAAACGCACACAGCAGGTTTTGTCGTCTTCGCACAGGTCTCCACTAAAAACCGCATTTGTCCCTAGTTCATCCGGTGAACCCTCTTCATTTCTTCCTTCCAAGACATGTTCCGGGATCTTTTGTTTCTTTACCGCTTTCTCTTTCGACATCTTATTGAGAATGCCGCCGCTTTAGGAGTCTCTCTAATCTTGTGACCTAAATTTCTTGGGATACCTTCTCCAAGGTTTTCGATGCGTTCATGGGTTTTCCTCGGCGTAAAGTTTCGGATCTTGGGGCATCCGAAACGTCTTCTTCTTCCGAGTCACCTAGCATCCGTGCAATCGGTTTATTTGCAGCTTCGTCCAGCGTCTCGATCTGCGTGACGTGCCGGGTGGTGCTGACGACTCGGTCCTTAAGCAGTAGAACCTTGTAGCCATTTGTTTCGTCATTTTTACCTAAAATTAGGCCCCTTTCCGCATGTTTCGCAAGGGATTCTGATCGTGGGTCCATGTATACCATGCAGGGCCACCCAAAACCCACAATGTCCCCAATGCTCGTGAGTTTGTTCGTCAACATCTGGATCGGGGGTACCCTCCCGGATTTGCCCTGGTCGGACTGCGGTTGAGCATGTACGTGGCATACTCAGCCGCCTCCGTCCAGAAAGTCAAAGGTACGCCTGATCCAAAAATCATGCACCGGACCATGTTGAAAATGGTCCAGTTCATACGTTCGGCTTTTCCGTTGGATGTCGGGGTGCCGGCCTCTGTGATTTGCCTCCGCACGACCGTTTGCTCGCAAGACAAATCCACGTTCCGAAATTCGCCCCCACAGTCTGTACGCAGGACGTGTATACGGCAATTAAACTCCCTTTCAAACCAGCATAAAAAATGCTCGAACATTTTTGCGGCACGGTCTTTAGTTCGTGCCGCAAATACACGCACACAATTGCTGTGGTGGTCCACGAAAACCACTAGAAATCTGTTCCTCGCCGATCGCGTGGGGTTATTGGGCCTTTCAAATCGCTGCATATTACCCCACCCACACGAACTATTGGCGAGTTGCTTCCAGAATCTTTTTTCTGTTGCTTGGTCTTGTGTCATTTGCCCTCCGCGCAGGACAGGCAGTTCGGACGTGAATAATCCGTAATTTTTATGCATGGCCTGGATCCCTAGCCAACCTTTTAACTGCATCTTACGCTAGATGCCCAATACGGGTGTGGAAGTGATGCATAGCCCTTTCGTGCACTTCACCTTTCACATCCGCTGCCACAACGTTTATAATCATGTTCAAGAACGCTTTTGTGTGTTTGTGAGACCTGTCTGCATTTAAATATGCAACAAACACAGAACCATAAACTTCAACACTGAACAAAACTTGGTTTTGAAAAATTATCTCCATTTTTACCATTATCTCGTTATACACAGCCCTTTTACCGTAAACATCCTAACAAAATGAGGTTTTCCGCCGATTTTGGTGCGAAAAGGACCTCTGTCAACGTGAATTTTGTAGTTTTGCCTGATATTTCATCTTCAATCAACGTAACTTGGTCACTTCCAACGTTCCTCCGCCTGGAAGCGTTAAAGCATCATCTTGACTGTAATTTTTAGCGTCTTCCAGGAGACCTTCATCTAATATAAGATGTTGGCTGGCTCCACTGTCGACGATCCACAAGTCGCCATTAAAATTTCCTTGTATGGCATTTGCTTCTTGTTTATTTGTCCTAGACAGCACGAAACGCTGCTTAGAACCTTCTGGCCTTGTCGGCCCCGTCTGTCACTCCTTTCGGACCCTCTTTTGTTCTCTTGCTGTGGAAAATTTTGGCAAATATGCCCTTCGGCCCACAGCCATAACACACGCGTTTCCCGCCGGGTTCATCCACAAAATTCACAGCATGGTACGCTTCAAATTGTGTGATTCTTCATCCAATTTCTTGCGCCCAGGAGATCAATTCCTGCGCATGCTGCAGGTAATCCTGCCGCTGCGGGTTGTATCGAACCATAATCGGCGCCGCAAATTTCACAATATTCTCCACAATTAAACGTTCACTTGAGTCACTTCCACGGGCCAATGCGACCAAGTATAGAAAGTGCTCGGTCCAGGACCTCCTGGGGTCTTCCTCAGTAGCAAAACGTTGCGCAGCTTGGTAGTGCGAGATATTAACCTTGAAAGCTTTCAGCATTTGTTTTAGCACAAAATATAATCCTGGTGATATCTGCCACCAGGTTCCAATATTTGCTTGGAAGTAGTTTAGCGCTTCGCCTTCCCAATTCTCTCCTAGCTTGTTTACTTTCAAGCGTTCATTCCACGTAAAGCCTGACGCAATTTCCGCTACTTCAACTGCTTCTAGGAGCAAATATGTCCATTGTTTGAAGCCGGACCCTAGTCCTGCATAAGCTTCTGCCCCTGAGAAACTTTGTATACTAAATCTTGGTATTTTTACACCACTTACGTGTCCCATTTGATTCGCGGCCAAATTTCCTGGCACGCCGATGCCAGCTGCCACTCCCGGCAAATTTAGTCATAGTGCTTGCCCCGGTGGTGCAGCTTCTTCGCCGCCTCTTAGGCCACCGTCACGCCCTATGCTTTCTTCGACACTTAGTCCGTTCAGGGTAATTTTCATCCCGAACGGTCCGTGATTTTTCAGAGTTTATCTAAACGCACTCGCGCATTCTGATCCCTTGTTGACCCGGGTGACGTGCTTGGGGCGAGCGCCTCTTAAACCGATTCAAGCCGTCGGTCCATACGCTTCAAATATTCAAGGATTGCCCCCATACTGACATCCGATTTTTCACTCTTCTCATCTTCCATTTTAACCACGAAAACGTAAACGAGAAACGAGATCAAAAACATAACCACTTATTCCACAACGAGAGGAAGAGATAAAATTCCAATGATCCACAACAACGATAAGGAAAACTTAAACTTAAAAACTTCGTGTCCGGTGTTAGTGCGTGGTTTATGCCCGTGAGACTTGGGCTAATAACCTGTAGGAAATTACCACCGCAGTTGGTACCAACAATGTAGCACCGAGTGTTCGTGGTCCGGCTAGAAACCACCAACACACTTGTTTGTCTGCTTGGTTATGCGTACTTAGCTCTGCAAGCTATGGTAAGGAAGTGCTTAAGCCCGCACTGTCACCAGTCACCACTTGTTGTATGTATGTAAAAGGAAAAGTATTATATATTTAAGTTATTAAGTTCAAAATCGTACTTTATAACCTAAATTCACATACAGTGGTCCACTTAACATCGAATTTCATTTCATCAAAAGTGCCTTCAATTTCCAACACATAGGCCACGAATGCACCCGCGCTCCTCGGAACACGACGATGGCAAATTGTATACTAAAATTCAGTTAATAAATAGTGACCATCACTCTAAAAAGTATTAAATTCATTATTTGACTTAAAATGTATTGCTTTTGTTTCATCATTTATGAGCCGGAGCCCCAACAGGTCCTTGTATGTAAGCGCGAACGTTTGTCGAAATCGCGATTAATTACACATACCTCGTCTATTTCTCTACTTTCTTTACAACATATCCAAACCGTAGCTAAATCGGCCTAGTAGTGGCTGAGAAATCTCAATTTTCCTTTTGTTTCAGGAATTATGAGCCACCGTGTAACGATCAGCCAATCACATACTAGATTTTGATTACATCCATGCTTCATTAGGTACTACACCTTTTCCTGTCCTAGCTCGGCAAAGAATATATTGAGAACGGCAAGAACAAAAGCAAATTCGGCAAGAACAAATTAAATTCGGCAAACCTTCCAGGTTGCCTACTGTGGCCTAACATTCCTCTAAATAGTTAAAATTTATGCGTAAAAGTAGTACAAACTTAGTATTGCTCTGTGTGTTAAAGGTTCCTAGATTGAATTAATTTTGACAGCTTCTTTTTGATAGAGGAAATGACAAAATTGGATTTTTTCTTGCTGAATTTGCTTTGGTTCTTGCCGTTCTTAATTTGTTCTTGCCGAAATAAGACTGGAAAAGGTGTACTCCTCCCACCGTAATTAGTATGTGTGCAGAAATAGTCTATTCGGAATTAGTCTGGCACAGACTAATTTAGGTGCAGAAAAATTAGTGAGTTCTCAAAACTTCCTAATACGTCTGGCACAGTTGGCCCCATGTACCATAAAGTAGGTACGACGTACCGTAATAATGATGTCAAAAACACACAAAGGGCGGGGGCTTCCTGCAAATCGATCCCGCTGATATCAATGGTTTTGATAACACTCCTGCTGAAGTAGAGATATCTTACGATATCTCTACTTCAGCAAGAGCATATAGGTCAAGAAGAATTAACATATTTTTGAACACTTTTCAACTTGTTGTAAATCTTTGATAACTCTAGTAATAAAATCGTACTAATATAGATTTAGGCAGCCTCTAGAGCTGTGACTAGCCTGGTCAAAATTGCCTCGGCGTTACAGAAGTATTATTACTTAGCAGCCTATCATCAATCTTTTTAAAATTAATCCGTATTTGGAATACTCTGAGATTTTAGATCGCCCGGACACAATTTTTTCAACTATAGGCAGAGTACGACTAGTTCATCCGACTTCAAAGTTTTATTCCCAAAATGCAAAAGCTCAGATTGCTAATGTATGTTGGTGACCCTCGGTTATCCGGATCACTTGGATACCAGCCAGCTAGCTGCTACCTATTGTCAAGCAAGTAAGGAGCATATAATAATTCGTTTTTCTAATTATTGTTTTCTTCTAGCTTATAGAATAGATCAACACCTAAGATCAATTTTAAACTAGAACTTGTCCCAAAAGCACTTCTAATAAAATCTTAACCCAATAGAAACTATCTCGCTGCATTATTGCTTTATAATTGATGAGAATACTTCGAAGTATGATAATTTTGCTGAACCGTAAACCTCACTCCTAGAAATTGGACCCAAGTCCTTTATAATAAACTTCAATTCCAGTAAACTCTTTAATTTGCAACTTCATTTCCTTTGCCATGGGAATTTTTCTCGGAGGCGCAAAATTTCGTAAAATTTGCGTTCCACCCTTGCGCCAATTGCGTGACCTGAAGCCATCATGTTAGGATGGGGTAATTTACCTGTACATCCAGATATTTCAATTGCATACGTCTTTATTTCTCTCCGTTACGAAAAAGTTATCGATTTCTATTGGGTTCGCCTCAATTCTGGGCAATTCCAACTTCTCCAATCTCTCATTCATACACACCATGTCCTTCATTTCTTCATGTGCTTGGTGTCGAGCATCACGAACGTCCACATCTTGCTTCTCCTCGTCACTGACCGAAACCCGATCACGGGCTCCAAAGTCAACATCTCCGTAGTTTGCTTGTCGTCCTGAGAAGTCTGGACCCAAAATCCCTAGTAATTTAAGATTAGAAAAGCTTTGTGGCCATATAAGAAGCGGTTTGACTGTCCTTTAGTATAGTTCATCACTATAATGGTCAAAAGGTAGTTACAAGTTACAGGTAAAATGTAAGCGTTAAAGTATATCGACTCCATAAAAAGCAGATTTAGAGGAAAGAGCAGAAGCTTTGGCCTAATAATTGATTACTTTATAGACCTCGCAGCTATTAGCTTTTGCATTTTTGGTGACTACACTCCATAAGTCTGTCATTTGAATCCCTGAAAAGCACCAAGAAATTAGCCTGATGCCGGTCAATGCAGAGAAGACATTGTTAGCTTTTGAGACCGTTGCACTTCTTTTGCAATGAAAATGTGACGTGCGCACAACAGGATAAATCGTCACTTACAGAAATGCCATTATATGTATCTATTCGATAAACTGTATCGTTAGACCAGCGAATTCAGGAACAAGAAGTTTTATTAAAAAGATGGCGGCAAACTCCTCTACCGGATACTGTCTCCGTATCTTTATTCCATATTTACTGCGTATTCTTGTCCGTTGATTATTTAGGGAGTCGTGTGTGACACAACTGGTAGAACTCCCGTTATGCAAGAGGACGTTCCGGAAAGTTTAAATTCTCGTTTAACGAAGGTAAAAGATGGAAAGAGCCCAACGATTAAAGATTTCAGTAACTCGTTGGATGTTTACTCTGGATATCTAGGTGTTCTCGTCCGGACATTGCATTTGCCGTGCACAAGGGTGACCAGGCGCACGCATGCGCCAACGATCCTTGACTACAAGATGGCGAAGCGCATAGCAAGGTACCTTAAGGGTACGAAGGCGTTAAAGTTGCGTTTGAAACATGACAGTGGAGAGGCTATGCCCATGCGCATAGTCAGCTACAGTGATGCCGATTTTGCGGCTGATAAAATTGACAGGAAGTGCATTAGTGCGAATGTTGTTTTCGTTAAAGGTATTGTTGCTGGTTAGAGTTGCAAAAAACAGGGAGCGGTCGCACTTTTGACCGCCGAAGCAGAGTTCGTTACTGCCGCAGTTGGTGGCAAGCAAGCACTTGGGATCAGATAGTTGTTTGGAGAAATTGGATTAAATTCACGAGCGCCGATTGTCTCGAAGGTAGACAATCAGACTGCTATAAAAAATTATTGAACGAGGCCAGTGCTGCAAGCACCAAACATGTCGACGTAAAATTGAAGATTATACGATAAAAGGAAGGATGAGACCGGCGTACGTTTCGAGTGCAGATATGGTGGCCGATTTATTGACTAAGACATTGAGTGCAGCGAGAATCGCAGAGCTGCGAAACCAGATTGATTTGATTTAAGTTTGTTTTTCTCTATTGGTTGTTTTCGAATAGAGGTCAAACAGGTTACTTTTGTTGTGGAAGGTGGTATGGAGTGCTACTGTGCGACTGTACGAATACACAAAAATACATGTGGATGCATGAATGTCCCGAAGGTTTTGGAAGGAGTGTTGAAATTTGAAGGCACTTTTGATGAAATGAAATTCAATGTGAAGCAAAACTACGTGGACCACTGTATGTGAATTTAGGTTATAAAGTACGATTTTGAACTTAATAACTTAAATATATAAGGCCGTGGTCGAAACACCCGTGCACTAACGTAAATCATGATTATCTTTAACTTGATCTATCTAACATTGGCAAACGTACAGCACGTGTGTTTGGTCGTCACAAAAATAAAATTGTTTAATTTCTGTCACTAAGTTGGGGTGTCAAACAATCTGCACGGCTTGAAAACAAAAGTGCATCTCCGGTGGATTCCAATGAGCCAAGAGACTTGTCATTGTCAACAGATGTGGAAACATTCTCTTTGATGGCCAAAGCGTCCAAAGTGGCACTCAATGTGAGCAGAAGCTCAATAAGGTGGAGGTGTATTGAAGTCGGGTAGGCTGGATGTAGGTTTTGTCGAAAACAGTAATGTGTCACAGGAAGCTAGACGTAGAGGTACTTTGGCTCCATCCTGAGCATTATAGAGTACTGTAGTACATTGCCGAGTAAACAGAATACAAATAGTTTAAGACAGAAAGAGAAAGATGCAAGCGGCAGAAAAGAAAAAACAGCAAAACTTGAACTCTGTGCAAGCCCTTAACTCCATCCGATCAGAAAAAAGGGTGGTGCGACACTGCAGCAGCATAGTCACCAGGTAGCACTTTACTCGGCGATCTTTTCACCATTCAGCGTAAAAACGATCCGATGCTTGTCAGCATTCAGGCCACTAAAATGGTGAAAATGGGGCTTTGCTCTTTTGGCTCATCGGATTGATGTCCCCACGCCGGCTCCAGTCTCCACCGTACGACTTGGTGCCATCATTGAACACAAAGTCGCCGCCATTGCCATGATAACCATAGGAGACGCCTTTCCAGCCCACCGAGCCGAAGCTATAATCGTTTCGGGCTGACGTGAAGCCCACGCTGCCACAGCCCTTGAGATTCACTTCATAGTATGATATCTTCTTGTTCATCGCGCATGCACAGGATAGCACACACAGAGTTTTGGTGCCGCGAATCGAGTCCACCGCCTCTTTTTGGAAATTTTGCAGCATCGAGTTGTTCACCACGCGATCGTGCCATCAGATAAGTCGGTCATGGTACTGCGCATTAACAGCGCATAAGTAGCATCTGCTCGACGTGTAGCAAACAAAGCGAGCTGGGCATCGTAAGGTAGTGCCCCGTACGTCTCTGGTAGTCTTTTAAATCGCCATTGACGGCTGTACAAACCGGTTAGTAGCATTTCGGACGTCGATATAAGGCTTTGCAAGCCTTTGTGGCGCTCTGTAACTCTTTGAGCATAAGAAATTTAAAGCACAGATCTAATGCCGCTAGCTTTAGTGTCTTACCATCTCGTGTGTGGCGATGCCTGATACGCATCGCAGCCAATAAGACGATAATTTCGTCAGAGTTTGGGAAAAGATGGAGATCGCTCCAGCAAATCGAAGTTTCTTCATGACTACTACGTTTTGCTACGGCGGTTTACGATTCGTAGACGATGTAAAAGTCGTCCACATCAAGGTCCGAGGTCTTCACTTCGTCTTCGTCACTACGGCTGCTGACTGTGGAGCAAGAGCTGCTAGAACCGCGTGATGACGGCGAGAGAGACGACGATTCGACGTTTCTTCGTAAGCACAACAAACGAGTTCAGGTGCGGTGGTTTCTCCCTACGGCAGGTGACGGCAGTGACGAGAAGAGGGGAAACGCGACTCTGTAATGTATTTGTGAGGATCTATTTGAGAAAATTGGCTTCAAGGTTAAATTTGAGGGGTAAGCACCACAAAAATCATTAACTTGTCGCCACCCTCCATAATAGTGACACATAAAGCAGCAAAAACGCTAATCTACGATAAAACGTTTTATGTGCCTTAAACCATTTTATATTGTGTGTGTTCGATCGCCGAAATCGTTTTAATTCCCGAGATAAATCGATTTATGTCGAGTTCGAACACGGCCTAATACTTTTCCTTTTACATACATACAACAAGTGGTGACCGGTAACAGTGCGGGCTTAAACACTTCCTTACCTTAGCTTGCAGAGCTAAGTACGCATAGCCTAGCAGACAAGCAAGTGTGTTGGTGGTTTCTAGCCGGACCATGAACACTCGGTGCTACAGTGTTGGTACCAGCTGCTGTGGTAATTTCCTACACTATGTTAGGCTGGAAGTTCTGTCCACTGTCTCGTGCATGAGGCGCCCCCCCCTTCTGCCCCTAGGTTGGCGGCAGAAACTCACGCTTCGGGATCTGCGCCAGCTTGTGAGGGCTTGTACCCACGAGTACATACATGCCGTATCAGGTGCGTACATATTTTCATTTTTTTCTTTCTGAAATTGAAAATCGACTCATGAAATATGTTTTTATATTTTACAGCATCGATTTCCACGTACAGCAGCGTAATAATCGCCTCCAAGGACTTATTGCTTCTATGCAAGGACGGTAAAAAAGGTCATGGTGAGTACCGGAAAGGAAAACTGTAATTGACCATCACTCTAAAAATAGTACATTCATTATTTGACTTAAAAAATGTATTGCTTTTGTTTCATCATTTATGAGCCCATTGTATGTAAGCGCGTCGAACGTTGTCGAAATCGCGATTAATTACACATAACTCGTCTTTTTCTCTACTTTCTGTACAACATATCCAAACAGTAGCTAAACCGGCCTGGTAGCGGCCGAGAAAACTTTTGTTTCAGGAATTGTGAGCCGCAGGAATTGTGAACCGCAGTGTATGAAAATTGGCCAAATCTATGATTGTTTTAGTCTCGTTTCTTGTGTTTAGATATCTTCTTAAGCTGGAAATGCTCGCGGATGATGCTCAGCGACGCTAATTGTACATAAGTGCAGCAAACACCAGTGATTGTAGCTAGTATAAGTAGCCATTTCAGAGCCTTTTGCTGTAAACCGTAAAGAGTGTACAAAAGCAGCATGAGGCACAAGCCCGCTGGAGCAAGACGCGACAACCAGGATTTATTGCGGCTGGAAAATAGCGTCGCGATAGATCCCAGTGCATAACCAATAAGTGACGGGTAGATGCTCTCAGCTTCGTACGACAGTTGTAGTACCTCACTCAACGATAACTGCAACGTATTCGTAAACGTATAGGTCAGTGTCAGTCAACAACGTTTTCTGATACGCAAGATTTACCTCTTCAGCGACATATTTGCTTCCTAGATATACCGCTTGCACCAACTCATCCATGGTCAGCGCCATGTTACTGTCGTCTACCTTCGAAATGAACTAACTGTCTGTATGGCTGGTGGGTCGTTTCATTTTTGAATTCCGTTTTATTGCCGAGATGAACAGTTTACTGCGTATTTTTCGCGCAAACGGATTTCTTGCATAAACATGAACATGCGTAACCATACCTCACTCGGTCAGCAAGGCTACTAGCAAATGAGCTCCAACAGAAACGTTTCTGTTGACGAAACACGTTCTATACATGTATTGTACTTGTAAACAAAGCTTTTGAATTTTATTGAATTTGAGTGTTGTCATACTTCTCAGATTACTTGATCAATGTATACATGTAACTGTTTTTGCAAACAATTTGTGACTTTCATCCTCACCTACAAACGATGGACAAGCAAAGTGCCATTACGTTGAGCGTGACCGCTGGATTGGGAGTTGGCTACCTTTTGGGCAAGATACAACCCACCTTTCTCTGTGGAACCAAAGCTAATCCAAAAGAATCACAAGCTATCCATGATTTGGACGAGGTGGAACGCCTCATTCGCCCCAACATCCTGGCACTCACGCCGTACCGTTGCGCTCGCGACGACTATGACCAAGGTTTAACAATATTATACGTCAAAGAACGTGTGCATTACCGTGACATTTTGAATTTGATTGCTATATAGGTATTTTGCTGGATGCGAACGAGAACAGTTTGGGTCCGCCGCTACAGGGACATGAGCAACTGCGAGCCATGGAATTAGAGCGCTACCCTTGTCCGTATCAGCCTGAGTTAAAGCGAGTTATCACTGAATTCAGGTTAGTTTTGTGACGCGCTGGACTGATGCGAGGAGCCTCTTGCTTACTCAATTTGTAATGCAGGAATGAAAGCTCCACGGAAAAAATTAGCCAGGAGATTGTGTTCCTGGGGGTTGGAAGTGATGAGGCCATTGACTTAATCATCCGAATAGCCTGTACTCCTCGCGTGGATAATATCCTCATCACACCGCCGACGTATGGAATGTACAGCGTGTGTGCCAACATTCATGACGTGGCCATTGTCTCTGTACCGCTCCACATCGAAGCACCGGCAGAAAATCCCACGGGACTGAAGCCAAACATGCCGCTACCATCCTTTCACATTGATCCGCAAAAGGTGCGTAACGGAGGACGACATCATTCTATTGCAATTAAAATAATACGGCTTTCTGATTCCAATACCCTTTTGGGTGTCATCTGTAGATTCTAAACGCCACCAATGCGTCGACGAAAGTTATTTTCCTTTGCAGTCCTGGCAATCCCACAGCTAATGTGCTGCGTTTAAAGGATGTGGAGGTGATTTTAGAATCAAAGGTTTGTTAGGTATATTGCTGACCAAGGACTGGTGTTGCTCAGAAGCATTAACAGTTTGACTATTTGAACAGAAGTATAAAGGCTTTGTGGTGATCGATGAAGCCTATATTGACTTTACCGACACTGCTAGCTTGTGCACGATGGTGAAGAAGTACAAGCGGCTGATTGTACTCCAGACGCTCTCGAAGGGTTTCGGACTTGCAGGCATTCGACTGGGCATTGCATTCGGTGATCCGAGGTTAATTCAGGTGCTCAACAACGTGAAGGCTCCGTATAACATAAATAAGCTCACTGCCGATGTTGCGCTCAAAGCTTTTTCAAACGTGAAGGAGCTACATAAGAGCATAAGCCTTATTAAGGAGGTATGTTGAAGGGTCGTGCTGCTCATTCGTTAAATTGCTAATGGGTTCCAATGGTTTGCTAAACCAACGCGACAGGAAAAATACCGGGTCATTAAAGAGCTGCAGAAGTTGTCTTTTGTGCGTCGCATCTACGCTTCAGACTCCAACTTTGTGCTTTTTGAGGTAGCTGTCTGTCAACCTATTTTGCGTACACTGTCCAAATGTGCTCTGACATTGTTTGACATAGATCCCGCACGCATTAACCGTCTACCGGCAAATGGCTAATCGCGGTGTAGTCATTCGCTACCGCGGCAATCAGCATTTGCTTACTGACTGCGTTCGAGCTACGATCGGATCTCGGGAGGAAAACGACACCATGCTCAAGCTGCTTGTAGAGGTGTCAGGCGAACAATAAGACGAAAGCTCGGTACTGCGAAGGGCAAGTCACATTTCCGTGATTGCCTCACCGCGAGAGTGTTTGAATCCGTGAGCACAGGCAACTTGTTTCTGATGCTCCCCCGGGCTAAAACTAGAACAGTCTGCTGCAATTGATGCCAAATGCAATAGAATGCAAGCCAAAATACTCGTTTTTATATATTCCCAATTCATCCGCGAAGCAAACTCTGTCTCAGCAGATCTTCTCCATCGGAAGCGTTGTCTAAACGGTTTCCTTTACTAAAGAACATATTACGCGCTTGAATGGGTCTTGAAGTGGCGGACAAACCGCCAGGTGTTCGGCGAGGTGGGAGTCGGCGGTTAAAGTATAGCACCGATAGCGCTGGGACAATCTCCAGTACAGCATAGTACACCACCACTTCAAACCAAGTACCGCGGTCGTGTAATTGCCTCTTCTCTGTCGATAAGACAATTTGCAGCGTGCAACGAATTGTGAAGCAAGACGTACCAACCAAGATCATAATCACCAGTTCTTTCAACTTTTTCGATCGAATTTCCGGTCCTACTGGCACAGATCTTTTCCATTACAGCGACATATTATTAGATCATTGAAAAAAAACATTTTTCAGAAATCAGCTAACCCACCGCAGTTCATTGTAAGCCTTCCTTCCGAAGTAAATGAAACGAGTAGCAATAAGGAGAAAAAGAACCATGTTTAAAATTGCTTGTCTTTGAGTGAAAAATGCATCTAGGAGGTAACGCACGTACAAGTTAGAATGAGTCAACTGTTTTCCCACTACAACAGTATATGAACGTACGCTCGTTTCGTAAAACCGCTGCGTAAAGGACCCACGATATTCCTTGAACAAGCAGGACGATCTAAGCAAGATAAACAACCGAGGAATTATCAACAATGTTGCACTCTCGAGCAGCCAATAACTTAAATTCTATCCGGGATGTGCTCAGAAATGCTGTCGTACCACAATAAACCATCGAATGGCAGGTTTAACGACGTCTGTAAATGTCGCTAGCTTGTCTATAGCGTTGTAATAAACTTCTGCCCAGAACTGCATCAGAAGCACGTAGATTATAAAGAAAGCCAGAATAGGTACTTGATCCAAAACGTAAAACACATTGCGCTCGGTTGTCGAGCACTTGGACTTGATAACTTCTCCAGATAACACGTCACACCAATCCAAACCCACTAAAGCAAGGAAAATTGACCGGTCTGAAGACAAATGCACCCACATACATGATTAATCAGCAAATAAATGAACAAATTCATGAGCGTGAGGGTCTTACTGAGTGTGGCAAAAAACATCAGCAAGTGAATCATCTTCTGAATGGTCCATGGACGATAACGACAGCAGTTACGCACAAGCTGAGCACCAGCAAAACATCCAACTAAAGTATAGGCGATCGAAGCAGCAAAGAATGCTGCGCTCACGCCCACTTCTTCGTCTCTAACGCCTCGGCTGTTGCTTCTGACCCATGCCATTCTAACTACTTCAAAAAAAAAAGTTGTTGGAATTTGGATGATGTTATTCTCGATGAAAACTGACATGAAATTCCATCTTACGAGATTATCGTGGTTTCTTACATATTGTGATTTTTAGGTTAAGTAGTATTTTAGCCGAAATTACACTTATTTTTTGGGAAACATTATAATATAATAAGGTAACTTAACTTAGTCTATTTAGTCTTAACTATACCTACCGTACTATAAACTGTTACTCTAATTTTTACTCGGCTCAGGGTGACCATTCGTGGGGTCGGGTGGGGAACTTCGATGTCTCAACACCGTTCGGGACGGTGGCGCAGGATGAATGTTGTAGAAGCACTGAAGACAGAGAAGAAACCGTATACCATCCTCTCGATAACTTTGGGAATTTTGCTCTCGTACTCCGCGACAGCAAATAACTGATTCTTACAATGCGACCATATTGTTTCGACATGATCCCATTGCGTGTATGATCGTCCTTCAAAAATCGTCCGATTTCGTAATTGCCACATCCACACATGGACAATACTGCATATCCCCCACCAGACTCTTTGAAACAGGCCTTGGTACGTCAGAATGTCCATTCCGCACATTTTAATAATCGCCGAGTCTAAAAATGTAGTATCCGCAGGCGCCTTCCGTTTGACAATTTCTTCTTGATATTTTGATACGACGTCGTCCATAGATGCCGATCCAGTCCACTGTTCAATGAGACGTCTCCAGAATAACTGAGCTCTGGTGCAGCTCCACATAAAATGTTTAACGTCCGTCTTGTTGCTGTTGCACACTGGGTCCAGTATACACGAGTCTTTACCTGTAGTTTGGACAAAGAAGGTGTTTAGCTGCAGCGTAGTTAGCCTATATAGCACCCACACTTGATAATCCGATAAGATGTGATTGTTCTTCCAGATCTGCTTCGGGGATTGGTCCTGGAGAGTTTTCCACCAGCGATCCCGGCCATGTTTTCGGTCGATCGATTTTTCCAAAACAGGTAGAAGGTCGTTGGCCATTGCTTGATATGATAGTACAGCCGCCTACTTTGCTTTCTCAGAGACGCTTGAATTCTCCAAATTGAGCGTATATCTTCGTCTAGAGAACATGGGAAATCGTGTAAGTCTGGATGCGGCTTACAAACCACATTTTTTTTGTTTGCCGTTATCCACTTTTCCACATCTGGGTCTGTAGAAGATCGAACGATCCAAAAAATTCCATCCTCTAGCTGTTGCAGATGCGTGGTGTGTGTTGTCCCTTTTTGTGTGCCTTCCACCCTGCCGGAGTCTAGTTTTCTCCAGTGAACGTCAGACAAAAGTGAGGGACAGTGAAATAAAGTTATTGGAGGTGCCTGTCCAATGTATTGGCCTGGGGGAAGCTAATATTATGGCGCACATCCATCTCTTAATCTTGGCGCTAGTATGCGAAATATGTTCTGTTTGTGGTACCTGCCACGTGTACACACTGTTAGAAATTCGTTCTAGTAGCAATGGGTACTTCCGGAATCTTATAGAATTTCCGTCGAGACAATGTTCGCATGCGTTCATCCTGGATCCATGCATTGTCTGTCCACGAGAAAGCGCCCCAGAAATCCTGCAAATGGGATGTTAAAAATCCGTGATGAGGGATTTTCGAAACATCCGCTGCAATTGAAAGGATATGTCCAGGTTCCATGCCGCGTGACGGACTTACTCCTATTGGAGTTGCACTTCGCATAAGCTGGGGTAAGTGAGATCTCGTATAAGTATCCAGCCTGCTTACTTGATCAGGAGTCGGTCCAATTGACTAACCTAACTCCACTTGAAGGGTTTTCTTTTTGGCATTTGTTGCGTAGTAACCCTTCAGGTTCTCACGCTTTCTGGCACGGGGTGAAATCTTTCCAATTGGCCCTCGTAGGAGTAGTCCTTTCCAGTTAAGCCAAGCATCTTTATATATATATGATCTGGCAAGTAACCACCTGAGCGCGTCCTTCATCCTTTGAACTCGTATTGCTATAGGTAAGGCTATCAACCCCAAACCTCCTGCTTGTTTAGGCGTATACAAAAGGGTTGGAGAAATCTTATGCCGTACCCGAATTTCGTCGTTCGTCAGTTTTGTCCAAAAAAAGCTCTTTTGAATTTGAATGAGTTTCCTCATAATGTCCGTATGCGGATCGAACACTTTTGCTGTAAATAGAATTGCAGGCACAACAATAGAGTTAAACAAAGTTACTCTGTCTACCATCGAGATACCACATTTGGCCGCAGTCGCCATTCTCCGTTTGATACTCCTGATCCGTAAGGCCCAGTTCTTCTCTCCCAAGTTTGCATGCCCGACTTCGTAGCCTAGGTACCGGACTGTCTCACCCGGTGCAATTGTGGGAATTCCATGCCAATCCAGTAATTCCACTGTTGGGTCCAAAAATAAGAATTTACTTTTTGCTGTCTGGATTTTCAACCCTGACATCTTACCAAACAGGTGAACGAGTTCCAATGCTGGCTGAATTTGACTCGCCTTTCGTAAAAAGATAGTCGAATCATCGACAAACGCTGAGAATGTATGAGATTCACCCCCTTCTTGCGTCGTCGGCTTTATGCCTTGGATTTCAGACGATTGTAGAATAGCTAACGCCAAGGGTTCAACCGCTATAATGAACAGTAGTGGTGCCAATGGACACCCTTGGCGGATCCCGGATGTGACGTCCATCGGAGCAGATTTGTCCTTGTTCACTAAAAAATCTGCAGAGGTTCCACTATGTAAATTAATCATTAATTGTACAAAGTCGCTGGAAAATCCGAAGAGAGTGAGGGTCGTGAACAAATAATCCCGATCCAATGCATCATATGCTTTGGCAAAATCAAGAAATAAAATGCCTGCTCCGTCTACCGGTGTATCAGATTGTGTGCCGGCTGTATTCGCTAGGGTTGTCATCATAATTGTTACTGCTTTATCCATCTTGCGGCCAAGCACAAATCCTTGTTGTGTCCCGCCAATCAGGGATCCCAAAAATGTTTGTAGTCTGGTTGCTAAAACTTTAGCGAAAATTTTATAACTTGACTGTAGTAACGAAATTAGTCGGTAATCCAAAGCGTCTGATGAGTCCCCTTTTTTTCGAAGTGGGATGACAAGTGCCTTGAGAAAAGACGGTGGTGGTGTCTCTCCTTGTAGGATTCTGTTGTATAATTCTGTAAGAGGCTCCATTAGAATATCCTGGAAGTCCTTATAAAAGTCGTTGCTAATTCCGTCTGGGCCTGCTGCTTTACGCCGTTCTAAACTTTTAATCGCTCGAAGCACCTCCTCGTCATCCATTGGTGCCATTAGGATTAAATTATTTTGTGAAGAGACCTTTCGATCTGGGGGAATTTCCATAAAATGTTCCAACTGTTGTGATCGTGAAGTTAGTGAAATCGATGAGTGACGTGTTCCCATTATTAAACTCCACGTCCGGGCGAACCGATCTGGGATACTAAGCTGAGAATCAAAAGTGAGACCGTGACAAAAAGTGATTTGTGTTACCGTTTGATCCCGTTCCCAGATCGCTGTTCTCCGAAAGAGCCATCCGATGTCCTGTATGGACCTGTGTAAGCCCTGTCCCCGATTTACTAGATTAATTTTAATGTTGTACGATTGAATCGCAAGCAATCTCTGTTTACGTGTGGATGCGTTTTCCGTTATATGCCTCTTTAATGTGCGCGCTCGCCACTTTCGTCGGTGAGTAGCTTTGCGTGCGGCATGGTATAATAAATCTTGACAGCGCGTAATCCATCCGTCCCATGTTATTCGCTGTTGTTTGAAATTGTTGAGTAAACCAATAATACCGGTTTCCAGGGGATGTGCAATTTCTGGTACCTTGTACCCATTAAAAGGGTACCTCGGCATTCGATATCTTGCGTGATGAAATCCCGGGATCTCTTAGGGTTACTAAGATTTGCTCGTGATCTGAATAGTGGGGGGTATTACCCACCGTAAAGTCACTAAACCATGAGGTAAGGGAAAATGATATGTAAATTCGATCAATCCGGCTCGCCTGACCTCCTCTCCAGTAGGTAAAATGATCTAGTGCAGTTAGGTGTTCGTCGTTCAGGGCTGAGACTCCGAACGTTCCGACATCGTGTAAGTTATAACGCGTAACTAGTGTCGATAAAGTCGGACTCTCAGATTTATCCAATCTGTCCCCTCCTAATCTATCCAATACAGGAGACTCGACGCAGTTGAAATCTCCTGCTAGGATAATGTGTAATGCCACGTCACTTAAAAGATTCGATAGTTGAAAAAAAGTTGTCGTAGAGCCGTATCCCTGGAATGAGCGTATATGTTTAGAATTAAACAGTCTTTCCATTGAATCGCAATGAATCGAGATGTCCATTTCTCCTTGCGCCAAGGAGTCACTTCAGCCGCAATTACTGGGTTAAAGAGGATTGCCACTCCTTCTTTTTTCTGGGTTCCGATACTCCAAAATGCACATGGCTCACTCATATGGGAGTGTCACCATATGTATTTCCATTAATTTGTCAAATCCTGTGCATTCATGGTATCAGATATGTGAGTTTCCTGCAAGAGAATGAATCGGGGTGTCCTGGAATGAGCATTTCTCCTCCAAGCCTGTAGCCAATTGGAAATATCCTCTTTCTTAAAACCCCGAACATTTTGCGATAAAAGTTGGAATCCTGCCGTTACAGGAGATACCTTATGGATCTCTGTGTCCGGTACGTATTCCAGTTCTTTTAGCGTGTGAAGCGTCGTATATAAGTCTTGTTTCGAGAGGTCAAAATACGCATGTGTGTTGTCTGGCGTCGATGTCAGGGAGACCGTGGTACGGTCCGCCGAAGTCATTATATCGGTAAACGCATGGTTATCTGTTGGTGTGGGTTTTACCTTTCTTTTAGCTGGGGATGACCGTGCGTAGCCCTTAGTAACACAGGGGGTCCATGTCGAGTCCGGATCTATTCATGGTGTTTAAGGTATTGTTGGTAAGTATAGCGACATATGTGCTCGTGATTTAATCCACTAAGAACTCCCAGGCTCCCGTCTGACCATTTAGGACGTTCTGTACTTTCTCCGAGTAACTCGAATTGGTTTTACTTACCTGTAGATGTCTGGAAAGTAAAGTTACAATGGTGTCCACAGGGTGATAATTTGCCCCAAGTATTGCTGCAAGTTGTTCAGCATGAATGTGTGCACATAGGGAATGTATCGCTAGTTTTGCAGCTAGAGCTGGAGCACATAGGCGTATTAGCTGATTTCCACCGTATTTTACCTGTTTCAGAGCTATCCATTCCTGCGTACTATTCATAATGAGTATCCTGTGCGATGGATGGCGTAGAGATTCCAATCTGTCCTCCCACTCCTTCAACCAAGAAGGCTCTAGCCCCGTGATTAGCCCTTGTTTTCCTTGGTGAATCATATCATACCAGCATTGGATTCTCCAGGGTTGCGTTAGTTGTGTTAGTAAGGCCGGGTCTAACCTATCTAAGAGATTATATGCTCCAGCACTCTGCTTGAAAAGGTGGAGTAAATTGTTTCCTTCGCATATAATCGCTTTTTTCCATGCCTGAGTTGATGCGTCCACTATAGGAAAGGGTATTCCGGTTTGTCTCTCCCAGTCTGACTTATGTGCATCCCAGACTTGAATCCAGTTAACATTCTTTTTCTTTCCCGGGCTCGTCTCATCGATCGTCTCTTCAAAGTCATCGATTAATTTGCGCTGAACTTGCAGTATAGACGGGTCTGTTGATTCGAGTGTAATTCTCCCTTGGTCTTTTGATAAAGTCGCTTTATTGGAGGCATCCCCCTTTGTACATCCTCTCTTATTACTCGGCTCTGGTTCCTCCACTGGTCTTTGAGATGGTAGATACTCAGAGGTTTGAGAATCTTCTGAGGTTAGCAGGAGGACCTCCGAAGATTCAATCTGAGCTTTCCAAATTTGTGCGGCCATTAATGTAGGATTGGTCGAGAAATTTGATATTGTTGCATCAGGCGGTCTTGTACTGCTTGATTCGAAATATCTAATTGCATTATCCGTTCCTGTTCCGGTACTAATAAACGTCCCACTGTTTCTGTCAGAAAATGTAGGATTCTACGCAATCTGGGATCGTGGGTCAATATAATTTCTTCAATTTCGATTTTTAAGTCATGATGAATTGTAGGTCCTTGGAGCCGGTTAATTATATCTTCCACGTCTCCGTCCCACGTATCCTGATCCCATGGGTCGTGCTGACTATAGGTCGTGATTTGACTGGCATCCGATGTCTCTGTGTCTGAATTCTCCACCATCACTATATCCGTCTTCGGTATCTCCTCGGAGACCTGAGTTTCAGTTCCTGACCCTGCGAACTGATTATTGTTCTGTCCGTCTACCTTCTCATCGTCAAACTCTTCATTATCTCCCTCACTTCCGCTTGTGGACATGTCGACATCGGAGGTGTCTTTATATGTTGTTGTTGTGCCGACTCGAGCTCCATATAAGAACGCCGTATAGTGGGCTCCACTAAAATGCAACAATATTGGCCATTTTGATTCATCTTTAGGTGCCTCAGCCTTGGCTTTTAGAATTCTATGCACGCAGTCTTCCATGGTAAGGGGGTATTCTCCACTTATCAAATATTTCCTATTGTTTTTACTTTTGGTCTCCGGAGAAAAACAAACCACTCCCGGTGTGGCACTGGTGAGTCCTGAATTGAGAACATATATCTCTTTTTGTAATAAGACACTGATGCTCGCTAGCGTGTCATTACTTCCCCAATCCTGAGGATCTACAATATCGTCTAATTTTGAGCCACTGAACGCGAAATCTGAGAAGTAACGTTCAAATTCCTTTAAAGATTCCTTAGAAGAAATCTTATCATAACCCCGTCCTAGGGCCAGAAACATCTGTTTCCTTATCCCATGTGGGAATTTAATTTCAAAGTCGATTAATGCCCTTGCGTAACAACCGTCTTTCAGTGCTTGAGCTGCTTCTTCTATTATAGACGTAGAAGCGTTGTTAAACTGTGTCGTCAGCAATGCCTGTGCTAGTGCGTATACTTGGCAGTTTCCCGTGGAAGGAGTATTTACTGCTTTGATGCCTAAAAGTTTCTCAATTTGATCGAGAGTTGCTGTATTCAGGGATGTCTCTTCTGAAATTGGTCCTTCATCAATGTGGTTTACCTTGCCTTCCAGTTCCAATGTTTGTTTGATCAGCCCCGATAGTCTATCCTTGTTCTTTGATTCTCTGATTAACAGGTCTGTGTGCTGTTTTTGCTTGGGTACTGTGCTCTTTGACAGAAGAGACTGAACCGTTTGTTTTCTGCCTGATATAGATTGGCTTCCGACTGGTTGACTGTTCTTCTTCTGAAGTGGTACGTTGGTCGTCCTCGATTAGGAAGCCGACTGTTGATGTCTGACCGCACTCGAAATTGTCTGACCATCCGGTGGAGCCGTCTGTTGTTGACGTACAACATCTGAAATTGTCCGACCCACCGGTGCTGATGCGGGGTGGATGTCCGCTCGTCTACTCCGATTGTTTCGGGACACAATTGTCCAATCGTGTAAAGATTTAGTTATAGTAGTCCCGTCGTTACTTACCTTAGTAGTAGTCCCGTTGTTACTCACCATAGTCGACTCTTCCGCTGAATTTCCGCTCTGTTTACTTGCACCTTCCTTCAAGTGAGTTGTAGATAAGCCGTCGGCCGTAGAAGTAATTGAGTCTGTTTCATCTTGGTTTTCTGCTTTAGTCGTTTCCGATCCTTTTAATGAGTCGTCGAGTTGCTTCTTCAGTCGTTCTGCCACTGTAGCTCTTAATTCTTCTTAGCTCGTAAAAGTCGGGACCGGTAGCTTGACTTTATTTAAGTCATCTTCGGTGATGGTGATGCAATTGTTCTTGAAAGATCTTCTAAAGAAGTACTGCATTTTCGCATTGGGTGACCTATGGTCCCGCACCGTAGACATTGTCTCTTACCTCTCATTGTTGGGTGCTCGATCATTAATAGTAACCCACAACAAGAAATTCTTGAAATACCTCTTAAAGGTGGTGGACAGAATTCTGAATTAAACGTCAATTCCCACTGTGTGGAAGTTTCCGAAAAGGGACCACCACTGTCCATATCTTCGAGTTGAAAATCAACCGCTAGGATTTGATGTAACATACCGTAAAGACGAGACAGGTCCATAGTTCTCGTCACATTTTTTAGGATGCATGTGTAATGCCCTTGATGTCCGTACACTGCACCATTTGTCTCCAGTTGATTTTTCCATGGGTCCTTATTACCCGAAGGTCGTGAGTGATGCATATTTTTAACGTGTGATCGTAGCGGTGAAATGGAACTTTCATCCCCTCGAACTTTTTTGCTGTTTCTCTTGTATAAAAATGAAAAAAAAAGAATGGTTACCTGCATTATAACTGATCGTTTTCACGTGTGTGACCATTTTCCATAAAGCGGGAGAGCCGGATTTTCGTGCTGTCGCTGCTGTTGTAATGCTCTCTTGAATACTTCTTGTGTTGAGAAAGGCCTCCTTAATGGGGCTTTCACCTTTCAGGTCTAGGATTAAGCATCACTCTACCTGTGCTCGAATGGTTTGGACTAATCTGACTTGCTCCCCATACGCCATAATATACTTTATGAATTGTGGTAGTTGACGTGCTATAATGGAACCTTCCACGAGACCTTTGACAATTTTCCATTCGTCCTCTGAACCCTCTCTGCATATAGTAGGTCCACTTTTGCCATACTGTTCTTCACACACTGTCCGCAAATGTGTTATTTCCTCTGGAGAATAGTCCATAGTCCGAAACAGGAAAGGTTTTTGCACCACTTGCTGCTTGTCCGATGATTGCGTCCCAGTTACATTCGATGCCCATCCTAATAAGACAGGAGTAACCGAGTTTTCCCCTTTGATTTTTTCCTGCCCTAATGCTTTCCACAGGATCGTTTCAAAAGACTGCGTTGATTTTTGTGCTCCCAATGCCGCACTTATTACTTTGTCTTTCCAGATCGTCCAACTTTGTTCTTGAGTGACGACTATATTTTCGAAAAGATCTATCAACCTTTCTACCTCTCCGTTCTTTAATTTTGGTAGTCGTTTCGCAGTTGGCGATAATCGTGATATCGGTCCTTTTGCCTTAATGAATATCGCCTCAAATAGTTCTTGAGTAATATCGAGCCATGCTTGTACCCTAGGTTGCGTGTTTACTGTTTGTGCTAAGCTTACTTTCAGTGCTGCGGCCATATCGTCTGCCGTATGAGCTTGAGGCTTTAAAGCTGTTGATGGCGACGGTAGTGCTTTTGTAGATTCGTCCCCCTCTTTACCGATATTAGGTCGAGTAGAGGATTGTTCGATTGATAAGGAGTTATCCGCTTTGTCTATCAGATTTGAGAGATGTGCATCGCCGATTGCTCCATGGGTCTCCCTCCCGTTCGTCGTTGTGGTGTCCGAGTCGATTGGGCGTTGAATGAATGGTGGCCTCTCATTTGTAGGGGGGGATCTCAACCGGTTTATCGGTATCCATTACCGGTATATCGGTATCACCGACTGGTTCTTGGTCGGGTTGATCCTCTCCCTCAGACTCCTGGGTTGCTGATACATAATCATCCTCCACCTTCTGTGGAGAATCTTTATGGCTGTCTAGGTTGTTTTCCCCACCTATTAACCTCCTTCCCGACCTGGCAGACCCCGGTCCGGGTCCAGGGTCATCCCCATAACTAGGGGTCCTTTGACTTTAGATTTAGAAATCGTTCTTGTAGCTCCTTTCTTTACCCAATCCAACTGTGGTTGATGTTGCGTATTTGGAACTTGCTAACAGAATTATGCTCGCAGTTCAATTGAAACGCACAATACATATATTGTAGCCTTACAACGGTACCGGTGCATGTACCAAAAAACGGTGATGAATTACAGCAACTTCGAGTGTCAACAGCTAACCTAGATATGAAAAGTTGGCTCCGAAAATTTTGGAACCCAGTACCCAGAATTCGCCAATTAGGTGCAATTCACTATTGAATTGAAGCATTACAGCGGCTCTAGTAAGTACGACATCGTTTTGGAACCAGTTCGGAACGCGGTTTTCGGAACCTTGGAACTCGGCACAAACCCCCAAGTAAGGATTCTCGAATTTGCTGCATTGAAAAGAATGACGCGCCTGGTGTGGCTCCAGCTCGTAAGCGAAGACGGAAATGCTCTGAAGTCAGCCTTCTGCGTTGATTGTGCCGATGATGCCAAGGTGGCTCAAATAAAAAAAGCAGTGAAGAAAAAGTTTCCGAACGCTCTTGCGGACGTTGATGCTGCCGACCTCACAATATACGCGAAAGGGGTGGCGTTGGATCCACGGGCCTCGCTGGTTGGAATCGATGAGAAAGAGACGCTCATTGTGCAAGTGCAACAGCGTCGAGCGGCTATCACCATCGATATACCACAAGTCAACTGGACTATCGCTTCTGAACCGTGTCCTCGGCTACTCGTTGAAGATGACGACGAACTTATTGAATTGCCACCCTATTGCGTCAGTGGTACCGGAGTTGGTCGCTCTGATCTGACGCTGATTCTCTACCGTCGGCCACATCTGGTGAAGCAATGGAATGAGATAAAGAGGTGTTCAATCCAAACGTACGCGCTTCTTTGGGTTGTTGGTCCACCTGGAACGGGAAAGTCGTGCGCAGCGCTCGCCTTTGCATGGTCGCTCGATCCATCGCTCTGGGATGTGATTTGGATTCATTACTCGCGAGTTTTCAAGCATTTCAACTGTGTTTGGCTTGAGGGAAACAAGAAAGCGGTTTGCGTGGTGAAAGAGGAGGCGATAAAAGATCTGGCAGCAATCTTAACGGGGACGTCAAAGGCAAGGAAAACAATTGTTTTCCTGAATGGGTACGTCAAGTCATCTGCGGCTGCAGAGGCAGCTCTTCTCAAGTGCCTGCGTTGGCATTGGGAAGACGAACTCAAGCATCGACTAGTGTGTGTTTGCTCGATGGTTTCAGTCGGAAAAGAATATCGACCAGAACTTTACGATCTGATTCCGGCGAACGTGGATGAGCAAAAAGAAGATGTGGAGAGGTCGGAGGAGGTGCAGACGAGCGAGTTGCAGCAGACAATGGATCAGCCAGTCAAGTCGCAGATGCTCTTTAGACTGACATCGTGGCGCTTTGAGGATTACAAGGAGGCAATCTTGAACGACAAGTTTTTCGAGAGTGTAATGCGTAAGTTTCCAGCGTCTTCAAAACAAGATGACCCCGTCAAGGAAGCAAATAAGAGAATCCAGTTGTTGCGAGAAAAGTACTTTGTGGCCGGTGGAAACGCGAGGCTGATGTTCAATGAATCGACAGAGGGAGCGATCATTGCACTCAAACAAGCAATTGTCGTCGATCCGTACCTCAGTGGGTTTGTTGGCAATTCATCTTCTGGTGCTGTCAACCGTTTACTTGCTTGGTATGAGACTCTCAATGGTTACGACGTTCGGTTGGTGAGCGAATACGTCGTGCGTCACTTTGCAACGGTGATGGGTCTGCGTCTAGTCGAGAAGTTCGAGACCGTTTGCAACGCGAATCCATCGATGGGTGGTTTTAATCTCGGAGCTTGGTTTTTTGCTCAGCTCAGCCATAATGGCCTAACTTGGAGCGAGTATGTGGACTCGAGACTACAATGTGGCGAATGGGAGAGATCCAGCATCGTATTTTTCAAACCAGAGAAGGATCCGATTGGTAGTTCATTGGATAGTCCGAAGTGGATGGCTCCAGTCAAGTGGCACCAAGGCGGATACGACGCGGTTTTTGTCGACAAAGCATTACAATTGGTCCGATTTGTTCAAGTGACGCGTGCTGAGTGCCAGACGTTTGATGAGACATACTTCATCGACCTCTTGAACAGACTCGTCGCTGGCAAACTGAACCAAGTTGCTGTGGTTGAACTGTGTTTTGTCGTCCCAATGGCGAGGCTGGAAACGTTCAAGTTACCCGTGAGCACGGAAGACTTTAAGAAGATGGTTGTGGAAGTTGCTTTGTCGCCACCGCGAGCTTCTCGGAGTCATCCCGATCAAACATTCAAAGCTTGCAGTGCAAAGGTCACTGCCATCGGAGTTGACTTATGAAATGACCAACCGTCATTCAGTCGAAGGATGGCAAGTTGGCTAGAAGCGCAAGACGACAATGCGCTGAGAACGCTCTTTCGGAAAAGTTAGTCGGTGAAATCTATTATTTTCGAGTGCTCAGTAAACTTACCAAAGCGAAGCGCTTTGCATATCTAGGGCTTGTCTTTGACTATGTCACTCTATATCTCAACGTCCATTATCCGCTGCGTCTCGTATACCCAACGGTGCATTTACAAAACGTGTGCTGGCGGTAATTAAATTACCTTTAAGGAAGGAACCAAATTGTTTTTAATGAGTATAAGAACGTTCGCCTCATGGGATGGCAAGTTATTGACTTAGACGCTTTCTTTATTTCCTTTCAGGCTCTCTTGGGCAAACACTAACAAAACTATTTTGGCGCGATTCCAACAATACTCCAGGTGAATACGATAGTAATAATGGATTTACTTAAACACTATCAAAACTCTTCTTCGTCAAATACAACGGAAAGCCGATGAATATGAATATGATTCGTCACATTGTTGAATCACATGTGATCAAATCGCCAACGTATATTACGAAGCTGACAAATCGAGAAAAACATGACCTTGACGCTAAGCTACTCCATAGCACGTTTGCTGCCAAGACAAGCTACAACAAGATTGCAAACAGATCCACAACCCCAGGGGGTAGCGAGGAAGCTCCCGACTTCTCCTATGAGCCAGCGTCTCAATCTCCATCACCTGCGTAGCCGCAAGCATGCTCTAAAGCACGTAGGGAACGCGTATTCCATGGAGATTTCACTCCACCAGGAAGCGATAAGGCTCTTGAAACTGAATATTCTAGAAGTAATATGAATACACCCAACATATACAGCAAAGCAAAAGCAAATGACGTCCAAACGTGCCCCACATCTAAGGAGTTTCAATGGATTACACGCGCGTCTACGAAGCGGAGAATCCAATGTCAACCTGAAGACTATGCTCGTCTCTCATGCCTTCGTTGTCTTATGACACACGATTGAAGATGACAAGAGCTTTGATAAGCATCTCTTTGGCCTTCTTGACGAGCCGAGCAATACTTGATGCGATATATACTGCTTGAGCAAGTGCCACATCAAATCAAGAGAGTTTGATTCCGCCTTTAATGGGCAGCTTGATGGCGTTGTGAAGCGCTTGAAGATGCTGCAAGGCGCAACAGAGATAGGAGAGATGACAATCCAAGCATAAAAAAGGAAATGAAGCAACTTCTTGACAAGCTGTTTATGAGAAGGGTGTGTTCTCAACCAGCTACTACACTCAATTCAAGCCAATGAAGCAAGCTCTCTTAGCGTCGCGCTTGAAGGTAAGCAGCTTGCCGGTTTCATGGTATCTCGTTTTTTTTGCTTCCTTATGCTCCTTCGCGAGTTGAGTGACACTGAGAGACCTTCTCCAGTTGTTTTGTAAGTGTCTCGATGTTCGTCGATCCATGGTCCGTTTTTGTTAGGCCAAGTGGCTTCACTGTTCCAGATGGTACGCCATATCCATTGGCTGAGGCACCGAATTCTTTTACGTCGATGCCTTTTCTTTACTTGTGTACCGTAAGTCTTTTCCTGAGCAACGTGGTTGTTTACGTTTAACAAAACAGATGGGGTGCACATAGACAAGTCATTTGGGACACTTCTTTCTGTCATTTGTCGCTAATGGATCACTGAAATATGCATTCGGTTCCTGCTTGGTGGTGTTTTTCCCCTCACGTTCTGCTAACATGTTACTGATTTCCTTACCGAATTGATGTCTAGCTTGTTGTATAGATTGAGCGTAGTGCTTGCTTGATTTATCACAATCATGGCTTCTCGTCGCATCTGGTTGTATTTGCGCTGCCGAGCTCTTCTTCAATCTCTCTATCAAACGTCAAACGAATCCTCAGAGCTACCACCATCGAATGATAATTTTCTTTCCACGTTTGGACTGCGTATGTATTCATTCGATAGCTCTCATCAACTCTTTGTTGGTGTTTTCTTTACTCCACGCTTCTCGCGCAGATCTGATGGCGTAATATTTTCTGGTGAAGCTTCGCGCTTTCGCTTCTCCATTTTTTGGCGCTTTGAACAAGCATCAGAAGTAGATGATTTCTCTTCATCGTCAAGGTATTCAAACTTGTGCTTCTTGGAGAAGTATGCTTTGATTTCAACTTTGATATTACGAGGTCTTTTTCGCGTTGCAGTGCTTGCATCTTTATCAACCTCATCGACCATTTCAGTAATGGTAGCTTTGAGATCATTTAGCTGATGCATCTTGTTGATCTTTTCTTGCTTGAGATAATGTTAGCGCTCGCTTGGTTGGTTTCTCTGTCAGTAATGCGTCACAATATTTCGGAAACTCAACTTCGGCACCAAGAAGCCCTTGACCTCAGATGAGAAATCTCACGCTCTTACGACATGAATCTAGCAGCAGTTTTTTAAGTCGTGATTGCTTTTGGAGTCAAAACTGGAGATGCTGTTGCTTGCCTTGGAACTTGGGTCGATGCTGGGGTCACTGGTATTGGAGCCTTTTCTTCGAGGTCACTAGCAGTTAGGTGAGTGTCTGTTACTTCTGGCTTAAATTTGATTTTTCCGATTTTTGGTGGAAGACTTATCGATTTTGGGGTAATTATGGGTGGTAATTCCTCCGCTCTCTTCGCCGAAAGAGTTGATGCCACTGGAGATGACATCACTACATCATTCAAAAAATTTTAGATGACGTCCCTGGAGAGGGGGTCGCCATCGTGACATCTGGGTCAGTTGTCTGTGGAACATATTTGATTTTCTTTGCTGATTTCGATTTGGTTTCTTTTGGTGCGGGGCCCATCATGTCATAAATATCCCCAATAGATGGTTGTTTTTCTTTGATCACTTTTGGAGCTTTCTTCTTCAGTTTACTGGTGATTTGATCGTAGTCATCATATTCACGATTCTTTTCCATTACTTGCTGGAATACATTCGCTAACGAATCGCTACTTACATCGTCTAGGGTCTGCTGTTGTATCATCGCTTTCAGCTTTGCACCTTGGACGAAGTCATTTTTGGCCATCGCATTGTAGTAGCGATCGTATGCTTTTTGCTTAGTTTGGTTAGCAGTGAAGAACCCGCTCATTGTTGCTGGATACTAGATTTGGCAGATCAAAAAAATACTAATTGACAGTGAATGGACATCTAGTGTTTATCGGCACCGTGCCCATTGCAGTGTCGACGCTAACAACGACTTGACGAAGGATATGGTGGTAGATTGTGAGCACGTAGTTCATGTTGTTCGTACCACTGACAATGATCGACTTGCTTGCGCCATCTTCACTTGGGAGACGGCGACCAATATCAACAGCAACGAATCGGTAAAGCGATTCCCATCGACGTTGAGATTATTTCAGATTGGGACGTTTCCTACCGATACTTGTTTGTTACGTAACGCGGCGAATGGACTTGTCGTAGCTGGTACAGTCGAGAATGGACTGCAGAATGGATTGATTACTTCAAGAAGAGAGCTTACACCCGCAGTTGGATTTGTAATGACAGGATGCATAATCAATTTCTTTGGATTGGCAATACCATTCATGACCGTCCATGTAAACCAGTCTGGAGTATGCGGACGATCATCATCGATTGGAACATGTTGTGATCATAGTCACCCTATGCTTTCAGATTCGTTCGATCTCGATACTGAGCGTCTGGAGTTCCATCTCTTTTTATGCTCCGAATGACACGACTCGTCCATGAGCAAATACAGCATCGTATTTCTTTCCTTTGCGTTTTGAGACTTTAAAGGTGAACGAAACCATAAGTCTATATAAGTTGAGTTAATTTTGCTTCGAGAGTCTCAATACGTTTCACCAATTTCTTTATCATCATGAAGTTGATTGCAGTGATGTTGTTATAGTCAACATTCATTTGGGCTCCTTCGAAATTGTCGTCATTTACTTTTTTCATCTTCTCGTTTGGCGTGAGAGTTAGGAGGTTCATGTATCCGATTTTGCTCACAACACCATCAAGCTGCCCATTAAAGGCGGAATCAAACTCTCTTGATTTGATGTGGCACTTGCTCAAGCAGTATATATTGCATCAAGTATTGCTCGGCTCGTCAAGAAGGCCAAAGAGATGATTATCAAAGCTCTTGTCATCTTCAATCATGTGTCGTAAGTCAACGAAGGCATGAGAGACGAGCATAGTCTTCAGGTTGACATTGGATTTTTTCCGCTTCGTAGACGCGCGTGTAATCCATTGAAACTCATATGCTGTGGGCCACGTTTGGACGTCATTTGCTTTTGCTTTGCTATTATTCATACTCATCGGCTTTTCCGTTGTATCTGACAAAGAATAGCTTTGATAGTGTTGAAGTAAATCCATTATTGCTATCGTATTCACCTGGAGTATTGTTGGAATCGCGCCAAAATAGTTTTGTTGGTGTTTGCCCAAGAGAGCCTGAAAGGAAATAAAGAAAGCGTCGAGGTCAATAACTTGCGATTTGCGATCCCATGAGGCGAACGTTCTTATACTCATTCAAATAAAGCTTGGTTCCTTGAAAGTAATGTAATTACCGCCAGCACACTTTTTGTAAATGCACCGTTGGTCATACGAGTCGCAGTGAATATGGACGATTAGATATAGAGTGACATAGTCAAAGACAAGCCCTAGATATGCAAGGCGCTTCGCTTTGGTAAATTTATTGAGCACTCGGAAATAATAGATTTCACCGACTAACTTTTCCGAAAGAGCATTCTCAGCGCATTGTCGTCTTGCGCTTCGGGCCAACTTGCCATCCTTCGACTGAATGACGGTTGGTCATTTCATAAGTCAACTCCAATGGCAGTGACCTTTGCACTGCAAGCTTTGGATGTTTGATCGGGATGACTCCGAGTAGCTCGCGATGGCGACAAAGCAACGTCCACAACGATCTTCTTAAAGTCTTCCGTGCTCACGGGTAACTTGAACGTTTCCAGCCTCGCCATTGGGACGACAAAACACAGTTCAACCACGGCAACTTGGTTCAGTTTGCCAGCGACGAGTCTGTTCAAGAGGTCGATGAAGTATGTCTCATCAAACGTCTGGCACTCAGCACGCGTCACTTGAACAAATCGGACCAATTGTAATGCTTTGTCGACAAAAACCGCGTCGTATCCGCCTTGGTGCCACTTGACTGGAGCCATCCACTTCGGACCATCCAATGAACTACCAATCGGATCCTTCTCTGGATTGAAAAATACGATACTGGATCTCTCCCATTCGCCACATTGTAGTCTCGAGTCCACATACTCGCTCCAAGTTAGGCCATTATGGCTGAGCTGAGCAAAAAACCAAGCTCCGAGATTAAAACCACCCATCGATGGATTCGCGTTGCAAACGGTCTCGAACTTCTCGACTAGACGCAGACCCATCACCGTTGCAAAGTGACGCACGACGTATTCGCTCACTAACCGAACGTCGTAACCATTGAGTGTCTCATACCAAGCAAGTAAACGGTTGACAGCACCAGAAGATAGATCGCCAACAAACCCACTGAGGTACGGCTCGACGACAATTGCTTGTTTGAGTGCAATGATCGCTCCCTCTGTCGATTCATTGAACATCAGCCTCGCGTTTCCACCGGCCACAAAGTACTTTTCTCGCAACAACTGGATTCTCTTATTTGCTTCCTTGACGGGGTCATCTTGTTTTGAAGACGCTGGAAACTTGCGCATTACACTCTCGAAAAACTTGTCGTTCAAGATTGCCTCCTTGTAATCCTCAAAGCGCCACGATGTCAGTCTGAAGAGCATCTGCGACTTGACTGGCTGATCCACTGCCTGCTGCACCTCGCTCGTCTGCACCTCTCCCGACCTCTCCACATCTTCTTTTTGCTCATCCACGTTCGCCGGAATCAGATCGTAAAGTTCTGGTCGATATTCTTTTCCGACTGAAACCATCGAGCAAACACACACTAGTCGATGCTTGAGTTCGTCTTCCCAATGCCAACGCAGGCACTTGAGAAGAGCTACCTCTGCAGCCGTTGATGACTTGACGTACCCATCCAGGAAAACAATCGTTTTCCTTGCCTTTGACGTCCCCGTCAAGACTGCTGCCAGATCTTCTATCGCCTCCTCTTTCACCACGCAAACCGCTTTCTTCTTTCCCTCAAGCCAAACACAATTGAAATGCTTAAAAACTCGCGAGTAATGAATCCAAATCACATCCCAGTGCGATGGATCGAGCGACCATGCAAAGGCGAGCGCTGCGCACGACTTTCCCGTTCCAGATGGACCAACAACCCAAAGAAGCGCGTACGTTTGGATTGAACACCTCTTTATCTCATTCCATTGCTTCACCAGAGGTGGCCGACGGTAGAGAATCAGCCCCAGATCAGAGCGACCAACTCCGGTACCACTGACGCAATATGGTGGCAATTCAATGAGTTGGTCGTCATCTTCAACGAGTAGCCGAGGGCACGGTTCAGGAGCGATAGTCCAGTTGATTTGTGGTATATCGATGGTGATAGCCGCTCGACGATGTTGCACTTGCACAATGAGCTTCTCTTTCTCATCGATTCCAACCAACGAAGCCCGCGGATCCAACGCCACCCCTTTCGCGAATATTGTGAGGTTGACCGCATCAGCATTTGCAAGAGTGTTCGGACAATCCTTCTTCACTTTTTTTTTTATTTGAACCACATCGGCATCATCGGCACAATCAACGCAGAAGGCTGATGTCAGAGCATTTCCGTCTTCGCTTACGAGCTGGAGCCACACCAGGCGCGTCATTCTTTTCAATGCAGCAAATTCGAGCATGAGAGAACAATCCTTACTTGAGGTTTTATGCCGAGTTCCGAGGTTCCGAAAACCGCGTCCGAACTGGTTCCAAAACGATGTCGTACTTACTAGAGCCACTGTAATGCTTCAATTCAATAGTGAATTGCACCTAATTGGCGAATTCTGGGTACGGAGCCAACTTTTCATATCTAGGTTACATTGACTTTTATATATACGTGAGTACAAGTAGCTGTTGACACTCGAAGTTGCTGTAATTCATCACCGTTTTTTGGTACATGCACTGGTACCGTTGTAAGGCTACAATATATGTACTGTGCGTTTCAATTGAACTGCGAGCATAATTCTGTAAGCAAATCTTTGTTCGGTTTATCACAAAATTCGAATTTTACCACAATTAAGTGTTGGTAAAATTAGCATGTGGCACCCTGATGTAGCGTTAAATCCACAGCTAAAACCGTCCCGGGCAGTCACAAATTTACACAGAATTATTCTATTACAGTATTATATAAACAACAATACTTTGTAGGAATGGCTCAATACAAATATTTCAACCAGTGATGCACCGGCAATGTGTAGCTATCTACTATACATAAATATCAGCAAAGTTTGCAAGCCGGAAAAGCACAATCGTTAGTATGGAATCCGCAGATACTGTTGCCGACACGTTGGCACGAATGCGAATGTGGGGAGTTATGGAAGATATAGAACACACATCTGACGCTATTAGTGGTGACAGCGTTGACTAAAAATACCAGGGCATCGATTACGTTGACCATGATGACGATGATCCAATAGTGCTCTAATCTCCGAGCGCCGGTGTGTAAACAGGAGAAATGCCTACACCAATTCAACGAAGCTAGCCGTTCTCGAGTGTTTGACAGATGGAGCGACAATCGCTGAGGCTGCAAAGGCGTTCGGAATCAAGAGTCGTACAGCATTATATCATGGCAGAAATCAGAGAATAAAATTATCGAGACGCATGCAAGTCCAAACAAAATCGAGATGTACAGTTGGAGGACAGGGACGGCCGAGTGTGTTCCCGTTTTGCGATGACGTCGTGCAATGGGTGAGGGAAATGCGCCGGGAAGACTTTCCATTAAAGACGAGTCATGTAGTTGCGTTTGTCAAGTATGGGTATGCGGGGTGGTCTGCAGCATACTTGGCGGATCGATGTGAGAAGAGTCTAAGTCGTTGCTGCGTCGTGCTGTCCAAGCTCGGGGGTTCTCGTTCCGCTGCCTTACCAAGACCATTCTTTCAACTGCGGATTAACTTCAAGAACAGCGCCAGTTTTCTTGCGATGTTGGAATTAAAGTTTCCAGAACTTATATTCGTCCTGTATTTTTAATGCAGATGAGACTACGGTGTACTACGACGAAGATCCTGGTGTAAGTTTGTGTGAACGTGGAAACTCAAAGTCAGCAAAGGTAGTGGGCAGACGGCGGTCGGAACGAGCAAGTGTTCTTCTCACGGTATCGGCCACGGAAATAAAGCTTCGCCCGCTTGGTATCTTCAAGGGATTGCCAGGAGGATATGTGGAGTAAGAAGTTGCAGCAAATTCCGACAAAATCGTTGCAACTGTACAAAGAAATGCTTGGATGGATGCGAGGGTTTGAAGGATAAAATTTAATTGATGGAGTGTGGGCAGCTTACGTGTGTGCAGGCACCAATGCTCACGCAATATATGTCGACAACCTTGCCTGTCACATTTCGCTAGAGTCCCAAGAAACGTTCGCAGAGTGGGGCCCGAGCTTTTCCCCATCCCGAAGAACTCGACGGCGATCCTGCAACCACTGGACGTCGGAGTGATGGGACCTTTCAAGCGCAAACTTCGGGCATTGACACTTGCTTACCAGTTGGAAAGGTTACATGAATACGGCTCACTACCCCTAATAGAGTGTTTACTTGCGTTTTCCAAGATGTCCGCCAAGAACATGCGCAGACTTACATTTGAACGTACTGTGAAAGCGTGGAATTCAGTCGCCGAAGACTGCATTTTGAGCGCGTGGTCAAAGTCGGAGCTTTAACGTATTCCATATTTTCGTTTGTTATGTTCAATTGTAGCGTTGTCCATACGAAAACTCCACAAAGTAGCGTAGGCGAGATAATCGAAAAATTAATGAAAAGATTCGCTATAACTTGAAGTTGTCTTGTCCTGTGGCTATGCAGTAAAGAGCGTGTGCAACCTTCAAAGCGTTCTTCAGTCAGCGTAGTCCAAGGCAAACAGAAACAGGGACGTAGGTAATATAAAATATATTAAGAAGTGATTAGTTTCCTAGCTTACGAAATTATGCAAGGGAAGTTTGTCGCTGGTTTCATCTACTACGGGATGGTACTATAACTTCTTGGTGCTAACTCGGGAATGGTCCTAAATAGAAGAAATAGTATAAATAGGTTTCAACCTAAATTTACTTTTCACCAAATATCGGAATTGGCCGAAAAGATTTTTTTTTGTGATATTCTAACACTCCTTGTTGAAAGCCGATTTCGGTTGTTGCTACTTCAATCCCAAAGCTAGCCGTAATTCTTTCAATCTTGGGTATGGTAACGCTTTCGTCAAAAGATCAGCTAGCATATCCTTGGTCGAGATGTAGCTTGCGTGTATATCGTTTGTCTTGCTTTTCGACGAAATAAATTTCAATCTCACATCAACGTGCTTGATCTTGTAACAGCCTTCCTTGCTTTTAATCACCTTTATTGCTGCTTGATTATGCATCCGCAACATAATAGACCTTTTAAGATTCAGTCCGATCTCTTGCAAGAGTTCTCGGTAGCCCAGCATCTCGACTTGTATTTTTGACGCTGCATAAAATTCTGCTTCCATCGTTGATAATGACACACCGCCTTGTTTCTTACATGTCCAGCTAACGACAATACCATCCAACGTGATTACTCCACCCGTGGTTGATTTCCTGTCGTCCTTGGCACTTGCAAAATCGGAGTCGCTAAAACCTTCTATCTTGATGTCATCATTATCAGAGTTTTCACTTGTCATGTGCAGTTTCAGACCTTTTGCTCCTTTAAGGTAGTTCGCGATACGCTTGACCTGATTAATCGATCATTCTTGGAGCGTGCGTCCGTCGAGTTGCCTTGTGAACGGCGAACGATATGTCCGGTCTTGTGCAGCGCGTTATCCATAGGAGACTACCGATCAATGATTGAAAAGCCTTGATCGTCACATTTCCAGATTTTGGCAGTTTCTCATTATCTTCTAAGTTCAGGTCTTCATACTCCAAAGATATAGGTACCTTTAGCGGATTAGCATCCACTAAGTCGAAATCTCTTAATACATTGTCAATCATAACTTCTTGGTCAAGTGTATAGCCCTTGATGTCATCATAGGCCACGCACATACCCAGAAATTTCGATACTTTTCCAAGTTCCTTTATCTCCAACATTTTCATAGAAAAAACCTTTCCACCAAAGTCGCATTCGTTCCAGTGACTAGTAGGACATCTATGTAGACACTAACTATCGTCATACCATCTTGGTTGTTTGTGGCGTACAATCACATATCGGTGATACATTGCTTGAAACCCAGTGTAATCATTTTTTTGTGCAGCAACTTGTTCCACAGGCTCCCTGCTCGCCTAAAACCAAATAGTTTTTTTTAGCTTGAATACTTGTAGCTTTCGCTTATCTTGCAAAATCTCTTCATTCAATTCATGCCTTTTGCTAGAAAGAGAAAAAAAAACATGTTCTTCTTCGCTTACCTTCACGTAGGCATTTGGATGTCTCCATGTTTTGCGGGGACTTTCCACTTGTATGCCAAGGCGAGAATGATTTTTACCGTACTCATTTCAATTACTGCCGCGAAAGTGATCGTGTAATCAATGCCGAACCTTTGTTCGTTGCCACACGCGACGAGTCTCGCTTTATATCTTTCAATCTTTTCGTTTTCATTCATTTTGGTTTTAAAAACCCATTTCGTGTGCAAAGGCTTGCAATCCTTGGACATATCAACGACTTTACATACGTTGTTTTTCTCGAGAGCCTGTATTTCTTCTTGAATGACAACTTTCCATTTGTGTCGCTGTTCGAACTCTTTATGGCTTGCGAGAAATTTCTTGGATCGACTTTGGTAATTAAATTTACAGTGCCTTGATTTTCAGACGCTGTTTCTTCCTTTTTTTCGTGCTCCGCACTATTCGTCGCTTGCCCTTCCTTTCTCGCGTAGGCTCTTGGTTGGTGCCTTTCGCGTTCCCAAGTCTTTGGTTTCTTCTTGTATTTATACTTGGGTCTTTCTTCTGCGAGTTTTGCTCTGCGGCTTCTTCTAACTCTTGAACTTCAGGCAAATTCTTCTTAACTTGTTCGTTTTGCGCTTGGTCAAGTGTTTCAATGTTTTTAATGTACTGCGTGATCACAATTTTGCGCTCTAGTTTCAGCAGGACCTTGAAACCCTTAGTTTCTTCGATTTTCCCAACGATGATACCTTCCTGAGCTCTGTGCGCGAGCGAGTTTTTTTCCAGGCTTGCGGTATACCGTACACGGCGATCCAAAGGCCACTATATCACCGAGATTAGGTACTTTTCCGGTGAGTACTTCAATTGGAGACGCTCTTTTTGCATTCGCATTGGTTGGGCTCCTGTTGATTAGGTAGGCGGCATATTGTACCTCGTCACCCCAAAACGCCAAGCTTAATTCACATGAAAAAATCATGCACCGAGCCATATTCATAATGGTTCAGTGCATTCTTTCTGCTTTTCCGTTGCTTGTCTGGTTTCCAGCTTCGCTTATCTGCCTTGAAATCCCTGTATTCTTGCAAAAACCATCGAGATTCTTGTATTCTGCACCTCCGTCGGTCGTCAAGACATGTATCTTGCAATTATACTGTCGTTCAAAATGTGCCATGAAACGTTCGAATTTCTTTGCTGCAACATCTTTCGTTTTTGCCAAAAATACCCTTACGTAGTTGGACTTGAAATCGACAAAATTCATCATATACCGATTTCCAAATATGTCCTTGGGTGTAATTGGGCCTTTCAGATCAGAGCAAATAACTCCACCGATCCTATCTGTAGGCGCATTGTTTCCACTGTCCTTTCTTGAACTGGAATTTTTTGTTTGCTTGCCTTGGGCGCAAGGCAAACAATTTAAACGTCTTGAGTCAGTCAGTTCGATGCCGCTCTTTTGATCCTTTGCAATTCTTTCGATTGCGTCGTAGCTCAAGTGCCCTAGTCGTGAATGAAAGTGCATAAGCGGTCCTCTTTGTATGTCCGAACCTGTGCCATACTCTTTTTCACTCGATATTAGCACCAAAAACACTGTATTTTTGATGACTTTCTTCGGTATATCTACCTTTATATGGACTGAGAGGAATTGTTTGATCCTTTCGATGTCAAACATGGCTTTGTTTGTTGATCGCTGTATCATCGTTCTCCGTCCGTACCTGTAAACCATTTCACACCCTTTTTCTTCCGAGCGACCATAGGAAATGATGTTTCTAGCAAGGTTTTCCACGTAATACACTTCTTCAATTCGAATGTTATTCGAGACTTCTCCAGTTTTTACTTGTATCTATATCCATCCCTTTTTTGATACGTTCAATGCCTTCCCATCTGCTTGGAAACAGACACCGTTCACATTTTTTGCGTCTTGCAGGAAACTTGGGTCATTTACGAGGTGCATACTTGCGCCAGAATCCAAAATCCACACGTACTTGTTCATATCCTTGCAATCGCTCGAGATAGTTAATGTGAAGTCGATCATTTTTGTGCTGTTGCCTTTGCTTCGGCATTTTTCTTGCACATGACCAATTTTCCCGCAGTTTCCACATTTTTTAGGCTTCGGCTTGTCGTTAAGATAATTCACTGTTTCGTTTCCCACACGTTTCGGATTTTTGCTGTCGTTTTCGACTGCAGCAGCGAATTGGCATAACTTTTAGGTCTGCCTCAGGAAATCCGTTCTTGTGTGGTTTTATTTTGCCATGAGAACCATCTTCAATTCAGGCGACGCGTAATGGACCACATTTTCGAGCACCAGACCTTCGCTCCCTCCGACAGCCTCGGAAATCGCTACCAGGTACAAGTAAATGCTCGCTCCAGATTCTTCTGGGATGCTTTTTACTTGTAAATAACTTTACTGATTGAGCTGGTGGAATTGTCGTGTGGAATGCATTCAGCATCTTGTTCATCACGTGCACCAATGTTGGATGCTCCTTCCACCAAAAATCGACTTGCCTGTTGTAATATTTTCCGCAGTTCCAGCCAGGTAGTGTCCCAAGAGATCTACCTTGGTCTCTTTACTCCACACGTAACCGCATGCTGATTCGGCGATCGAAGCTTGACGAAAAAATCTTGTCCCCCATTCTTTGAGTCCAGCACCAAGCCCACGATACACTTCTTTTCCGTCGAATATTCTGATAAATAACTTGCAATCTTTTGCTGATGGTGTCTTGAAGATCTGAGGCGGTGCTGGATTAAATTTTTGCATTGGTGGCGCCCTCATTTCAAGCGGATTAAATGCTTGACCAGGCGCCGGATTGTAGTTCTGCGCTGCCGGTCTTGCCTCATTGATATTTCGGTATTGTCTTCGTACGCGGACGGTTTCTTTTCGGGTGTACTGTCGAGAGATGCCATGCGCATATTAGTATTAAGTCTAATTGAGTTGTTAAACCCGTAATCTTCAATATTTGGGTTTGTCGAATCTAATTTGTCTCAAGCCGTAATTTTTTGCTGCATCTCTAAAAGCATCGCTCCTTCTGCTCCAAAACCTGCTTGAGTGGCCTCCTTGGGCTTCTTTTCATCAACGTTTTCGCCTCCATTTGGGCTCATAACCTGTTCAATAGCGTTGTCCATACGAAAACTCCACAAAGTAGCGTAGGCGAAATCATCGAAAAATTAATGAAAAGACTCGCTATAACTTGAAGTTGTTTTGTCCTGTGGCTATGCAGTTAAGAACATGTGCAACCTTCAAAGCGTCCTCCCGTCAGCGTAGTCCAAGGCAAACAGAAACAGGAACGTAGGTAATATAAAATATATTAAGAAGTGATTTGTTTCCTAGCTTACGAAATTATGCATAGGAAGTTTGTCGCTGGTTTCATCTACCACGGGACTGTACTGTAACTTCTTGGTGCTAAATTGGAAATGGTCCAAAATAGAAGAAATAGTATAAATAGGTTTCAACCTAAATTTACTTTCTCCAAACATCGCGATTTGCCGAAGTAATTTGTACTTCACAAAAATCATTTTTTAGTCATATTCCAACATGTTACACAGGAAAGGTTCGATAGGGCATCATAACGTCTGCTAATACACGTAATGCAATGTTGTTAATTTATAAGTAATGATGATTTATCGTTTAAAGTATAAGCGTGGCCCCTAGACTCTACTCGATCGGGCAGCCGGCCAGTCGCCCCGCCGGGTAGGCCAAACAAACGTATCGAAGCTTCATTCGCGCGGAGGCGGCGAGAACCGAAAGCCAAACGGCGCGCTTGGTGGTTGAGGTTGAGCAGCTGGAGGAAGGCGCAGCTCTACACTCTACCCGGTCGGGCAGCCTGTCGGTCGCCCTGCCGGGTAGGCCAAAGAAATGAACAGAAGCTTCAGGCGGGCGCGGAGGTGATGAGAAGGGAAGAAGCGAAAGCCAAACGTCGCGCTTGGTGATTTGGATTGCGGGGCTGGGAGATGGCGGGAGCTACCCGGTCGGGCAGCCTGTTGGTCGCCCTGACGGGTAGGCCAAACAAACGTATCGAACCTTCAGGCAGGCGCGGAGATGGCGAGAAGGGCAGAAGCAAAAGTCAAATGGCGCGCTTGGTGATTGGGATTGCGGGACTGAGAGAAGGCGGGAGCTACACGGTCGGCAGCCTGCCGACCACCCTGCCGGGTAAGCTGAACAAACGAACAGAAGCTTCATACGTGGCGGCGGGAACGGAAGCGACGAGACGGGAAGAAGCGAAAGCCAGACGGCGCGCTTGCGTGCTCGGCGATGAGTGTAACATGGGTGGCGGAACTAGGAGGGGGTGGCTTGCGTGGCCGTGATCGTGGTCATAAAAAAATAACTTCCCTATACCCAGACCAAGTATACAGCCAGAACCATCTTCATGCCCTCGGAGGTTCAATTTTCCTTCTGAAAAGATTTGGCCCGACCCCTAAAACGACGCGAAAACCCGGTCGGGGGCCGGGCCTGTGCTTTAGAGCTAGAGAGCTCTGGTCGCTTCAAAAATTGATGCACACTGGGCGCTGCGGGTGCTACAACCGTGCCCGAAGTTGCGTCGTTCAAATCGCCCGCAATGCCGATATATTGCAGCGCGAGATAGCTGACCGTGCCCCCAGGTTTGGACTCAAAACGGGAGCACAAGTGTAATTTCTAGTCAGAATGTAAATTTCGGTCAATCGCATCGGCCTTGAACTACAGCTACAAATCTGTTTTTATGCATTGCATCCTATTGGCTACAAATGGACTAACCCTAGTATTTGTCACACAATTTTGTCCATAGTTCTATACATTAGCGCAAAATCAGGTGTCACATCTTTCCGTCCAGGTCTGTACTGGTAATTCAACATGACAAAACGGCTGTGAACATTTTCAGATGGAGGATGGTGCAAAATGACATGCAGCGACTTCAATCATGTCATTCAATTTCCACCGTCGCGCCTTTACAACTCAACGGTTTTGTTGTAGAACGACAATAGGTGTATCTAAGCGCTGGTTACGAAGTATGGAAACTTGCCATTGTTCGTATTCGATTATTAAGTGTTCGCGCATTTGATGGCAATGGCGCGAGTTCCAGCATTGCAACGGGTTTTGTAGTAGACATGGAACAGGGTTTAATTCTCACGAACCCTCACGTAGTGATGCCGGGACCCGTTGTAGCCGATGCTATTTTCTTTTATAAGGAAAAAGTTCATCTTGTGCTTATTTATCGAGATCCAGAGTCAAGTTTTAGAGTTGCACGAGGTTCCTCTACGGGCAAGATTGGCGCCGAGACCCGCGTCGTCGGCAACAACGCGGGGAAAAGTTGTCGATTCTTCCTGGCATTTTGGCTAAACTAGATCAGGAAGCACCTTCCTACGGCTCCAGCACCTATACTGATTTCAATACATTTTAATATGCGGCAGCAAGCAGCACAAGCGGAGGTCGAGTGGCTCTCCTGTGCTGAATATTGACGGATGTGTCATTGCACTAAATGCCGGAGGAGCCAAGAAGGCGATGTCGTCATTTTATCCCTCGCTGGATCGCGTCGTTCGAGTGCTTGAATTTATTCAGCATGGTAAACCTGTGCCGCGTGGTTACAATTGAAACGATTTTTCGTCATACGGCGTTAGACGTCTTGAACTGTCGCGAGAAACAGAGGCTCTGGTGCGCCAGCTGATGCCGCAGGAGACATGCATGCTAGTTGTAGACCAAGTCATCCAATGAAGACCAGCTCACGATCTACGTATCTTATTATTATTTTTGCGGGGAAGTACGGCGCGACGTTTTTGGATATTGAAGAATTATGGAATTGCACGTTGCTGAGAGTGTGAAAGTGTAAATCCAGCCCGGAGAAAAGAAGTATACAGCAACACTAACCAGCCAGATTTCTTTCTATCACGCTAGACAGGTACTTGGAAATTGGAGGTGGCATTGTGCATACATTGTCCTGTCAGCAAGCTCGTAATGTATCAATGCCGGTGGGGTGTCTATTTAGCTCAAGCGGGTCACATGTTCATGAAAGCGCATCTAGCGCAGTCTTGTATAATAACGTCTGTGGCAGGAGAGCCGACGCCTACTTTAGATGATTTCGTGAGGTTCATGGCGTCCCTACCCAACAGCATTTTGCACAGTGCTGTGGTACTTTATGATTCGCGGTCGTCACTGTATCCGTACAGCCTTTATTATGATAGAACGTCTCTTGTTTCCGATGCAGCTGTGTGCATGCAATGACGAAGACGGATTGTAGTATTCCAAGCCATGCAACGAGGATGTCAAACGGTCATAAAATACTGACAGCACTTGCAAATAACGGAAGCCCAACATTTACTTTTTTTGGAGGAAATGCACTTGGCAAGATACACTACTATCGCTGGTGATGGTGGCTTTTGACATTCCTTTCATGATCAATGGTTTTTCGAGCTCAAGTTACCATGGCGTGGGAGTTGTGGTGGATGCCGAGCAATGTTTCGTGCTTGTGGATCAAAACACTGCTCCTATTGTCTTTGGCGACGTATTGATTACAGTCGCTGCTGCAATTGATGTCTCGGCTCAAGTGGTTTTCATACATCCAGTTCACAACTTCTCCATTGTGCAGTACGACCCCAACACTTTGAGTGCTGTCATATCAAGAGCGTTATATTGGCTGAAACCCGTGGACAAGACCGATAGCCTGGTAGAAGCTGAGATATTAATTGCGCCCCGCAGCCGCGCTCTAACACCTCGCACATCATATTCTGTACTTTACTCTCATACAATGTGTCTTTATTGTCAGCGAGGATACTAATTTGTTGGGATAACTATCTTTAGAATCAGTGCTCGAATTGTCAACTTCGATTTAACCTGCCTGGACCATTCTCTTGACACAACACCATTCTTAAACAATGTTCTATCGTCAGCAGTGAGATAAGAGACGGGTACATAAATGTCAACCCGATGGAGCGAGATCTCGCAAATTGGAGTTGACTTAATCACTTAATCAGTGTTGTGACCAGTGGAAAAATGCCTGACGAGTCGCTGTCTGACTCTCACAAAAGGCTTCACCACTACCTCCAAGAGGCAATATTAAGAATATGATACAGCGCTACCAGCTGCTAGACAAACGGCTTAGCCTGCTCCAGACATCAACGTCTCAACCACGCCTTGTTGTACGTTATTCATATCCTAGCCTGCAGCCTGTGCGAGTATTTTGATTGGTTTTAGAATAAGAAGGGCATGAGGAGGCTGCATAATACGTCACAGTCTGGAAGCAAGGGACCCTTTTTGTAAGAACCATTATCGTGGGTAGTGAAAATTGCGGGGTAATGGAGCACTACCACCCGCTCACATTGATATCAAAATTGATATTGCGCTCGCAGTGAATTATGTGTTTATTTACGCTTCATCGTCGTTTTTGTTGCTGGAGGATATATTCCGTGCAATTTCGAAGATCTACTATATCTGCTTCATCTTGAAGATACGAATATCGAGGATCATGACAAGTCCGAGGAAAGGAAGTACACCATGTGTTGGTAGGCCGTGAGTGAGATTACTAGCTAGATGTCCTCTAATAATATAAGTATGATTAACCATTGATAAGTTCCATCAGAAATGAATTGAAGGACAGATGCTTCCTTTTAATACTAGTACTGTCCATCATACCGTGGCACATTGTACCATAAAAGAGGTACACGGGGTGCAGTGATCGGAGAAAGTGGGTGCGAATAATTTATTAGGTTACGTCCGCTCAACCTGTGCATAAAATGGCATCTAGAGTACCCCTAACCCCCTTAGAGCACACATTTTAGAGACCAAATGTTAATGTGTACACATTTGTTTACATTAACGTCGTCTCTAAATGTGTACAAATGTGTTCATGTATCATTTCTAAGTTACATCGGCGGAAGTGAAGCACAGAAGGGGCGTGACATTCGACGCACACGTAAATTGGGATCAGCAAGTTCAGCTGTGGACGGCAGCAATCATGCGGGTTCGAAAACGAGTGCGGCAACGACGAAGACGCAAAGCGGTACAGTTATTACAGTCCCTTTTTGGAAAGGTAACCTCTAGAGCCCAAATATTAGGTATCGCAGCCTATGAAGCACTCCCTGACAACAAGATACGTCAAGGACGAAAATTGCGACGCAGCATGGATACTATGAGATGGCTGTTTAGACGCACAGCAGTATGGGAAAGTAATCAACATGTGACAGAAATCAAGGTACCAGGGACACACTTGCATGGGACGGTCGAGATGAGCATTCCGGACAAATTCGCACTAGTGTGGAAGGCGGTGTTAAGCTGCAGGCATAGTACGATAGCACCTGACAAGCTGGAACCTGCTCTGGATCTCTTTGTCACATTTCGAAGTGACAGACGGGTAACGGTAAGAGAAAATGAATCATTGATGGCACCAATAGATGAAGGAGATGTTCAGTTTGCGCTACGAAGTTTGGAGAGAAGGAAGGCAGGCGGCCCAGACGGCCTGAACAACGATTTTTACAAAGACTTTGAGGACGAATTAATTCAAGACTTATGCATCGTAAGTAATGCGATTCTTCAGGGAGACGAACCGCCCCGGTCCTTTTTGGAGACGGTCATTATACCACTCCGAAAAAAAGGGGATTCAGATAACGCGATGGACTATAGGCCGTTATTGTGGTAAAGTGACTTATGATTAAATTGAAGGGAAGGTGTGAAGTACTTTCCAGAGGGCGCATTCTGATTGGCAGAAATATGGACCAAGGGCATAGGTGCCGGATAGCCGTCGCCGAGCGCATCTACCAGCGGCCGGACGGCGCCAGGCCTGGAATCAGGCCGGACGAACGCGACTGAAGACGTGGATAGTTGGGCTAGCGGGCTAAGCGGACGGGACGACCGCGGATGGCGGACGGCCGAGGGGCGGATTGGTGGCGGATTGGTTGGAAGGTATGAGCGAAAGGAGCCTGAAGGAGGGTGAGTGTTCTAGTGGATGAAGGAGGCACCCGGATCGGACGTGGAGCTGCCAAGGAAGTGCTAGCGCCAGCGGCCAGTGAGCTCAGATGGATGGCCATCCGGCCGATCCGGCCGGGTTCGATGTACCAGCCGGGCTGGTACCAGCTAGGTTCGGTGTACCGGCCGGGCTGGTACCATCTGGGGTTTGTGTACCGGTTGGGCGGGTACACAAAAATCGGAGTTAACCGGGCTACTTCGGGTAAGACACATGACTGTTCAGCCGGGCTATTTGGGGTAGGTTACACAAAAGGGAGTATTGGATATAGGGATAAATCAGTATACGTTTCGCTTTCTTAGACACAAGTCGCTTTTATTGGTTCACAGCGGAGGGCTAACAAGGTCCCCTCTTGCTGCTATTGGTTTGCCCGGGGAAGGTTAAGGTAACCCACCGGAAGTCCCCTGACCGGGAGTCGCGGCGTTTCGTATACTCACCTCAAGTCGCCCGTGTTTTGAACACGGTATATTAAGTATTGGGAAGTGGTAACATTTTGGCCTTCTGTGGAAGATTGTGGAGTTATATTTGGATTCCCCTTTACGTACACGTTTGGATTTACCCTTCATTATTATTGGTTTGGCTGGCCGATCGATTATTCTCGGTCCAGCCGTGCAGTATACAAAGTTCAAGTATATTGCCAGTCGAGCTCCCCGGTGACGATTTCCGCCCAGGAGCTACCCCTAGTCCTAACCCTCATCTCCTTATTCGACGGACTTTACACTTTTCGCCCTAGGGTCCACCAAGAGAGCGCAACCGCCAGTACTGACGGGTACACAAGGTGAGCTTTCAACATGGAACATCCGAGTCGTCACGATCAAGCGGATGGAAGTGACCGATCCAGCCGACCGGATGCCGGATCGGATCATGACTCGGATGGACGGAGTACCCCCTCCGACAGTCAGTCGTCTGGGCCCCCCGTGGGTGTTCGCATCTCAGGAAGAATTTCTGAGAGTGACTACACCACAATATCACTGCTTCAAACCAGTTACAAGATATTCGCAAAAGTACTCGCAGCTCGGTTACAACTGTTTCTGGGAAGATTGATTGGTGACACGCAACAAGGTTTCGTGCATGGTTGGCGTGTGGATCGAGCTGTCGTACTGATGTTAGACATGTTGGAACAATTTCGTCAAGCTTTAAGACGAAAAAGTGCAGCGGATAGCGGAGGGGTTCTGATGATCGACTTTGCGAAGGCGTACGACACGATCGACCGGAACTATCTCATGCTCGTTCTAAGGAAATTTGGGTTTTCTCAGAGATTTATTGATGTGATGGTTAAGATTCACGATGGAACGACGGCGAAATATTTGGTCAATGGAGAGTTATTAGAAGCGATTCCGGTGGTATCGGGCATCCGGCAGGGATGCCCACTCGCGCTCTTTATATCTAGCGGTCGAACCATCAGGACTGGCGATTATTCAAGACAAAGAACTGGACGGAATTGAGCTAGGAAACGCTACAATGCAATGGGAACATCGGTTCTCCGGCTTTGTCGACGATTCTACCATTTTTTTCGCGAAGGCAGGCAAATGGCAGGTGCCCTGCAAATTATGGAGAGATTTGGACATTTATCAGGCTTACGAATGCTGCCAGCAAAGAGTCAAGTTATTTTGATGGAAACAGATGCTCATCCGTTGAACTGGTACAATGTACCTGTATTGCGACCAGGTGAATCAGTACGATACCTTGGATATCAGATTGGGCATTCCTCACTCAAGGCCAAAACCTGGGCGGGCAGAATAAGAGCTATGCAACGACGACTCCTTACAGCCACCAGATGCGGCACATCGGTAGATGAAAGGGTCACACTTTCCAACGCGATTGCAATTTCAGCTATCCTGTTTACGGCGAAAGCATTCTTACCATCAGAGAAAACGCTTCGAGAGCTGGTAGCGCTACAAAAGCGGTTCATCTGGAGCAAAGCGACGGACACAGAAGGGGGACAACACAAAATCTCTCCGCTGTTACTTTTTACCCCGAAGAAGGCAGGAGGACTAGGGCTCATTTCTATTCCAGCTTCTTTACACACACGGATGGTTAAGGAAGCAACGATGTGGCTGCTGGAGCCGATAGACCGCTATAATCTTGCCTGGAGAAACTGGACGCAGCTCAACAAATGTAGCACTGCTAACATGTGGTTCTCTTCCTATGGTACAGGTCAGCCGGAGCGCAGACTTAACAGAGGAAGCGCTGTAGCTATGATTAGAGGATCTATTGCAGACACGTTAGGACCAACGGCAGAAGAGCGACAAAGCCTGCGGGAGTACGTCACGGAACATCTACCAAAACTACGGGAAGGCTGTGAAACAGAAGCATTAGAGCCTGCGATTGGAGTGCATTAGGATGAAGAGGTGACAGTAACAGCAGAACTACAAAGGATACCATGGCACGGATTGGGGAATGGACACTTAGTGCGCTTTTGGGGGGAGTACACATGGCATTCGAACCCATGGATACTCGAGTTATCGGCGTGCTATCTATCTTCGAAGAAGTTTGAACGATGTGTTAAGAGCACGATTCGAGACCTACGCATACAGAGGGTGTCGGAAAACACTTTTTCGTGGAAGGCGCAGTTCGAGTCGGAGAAGGGACACACCAGGGCGAAAGTGGGGCGATGGCTACTAACAATAATACTTTGTTCACCGCGGGTAGCGATTGGCCAATTTTAGGGGGGTCCAGGACCATTACGATTACTCTGGACGCCTAAACAATGGCTTTCCATGAAATGGACAGTACAAGGCAGGAGGAAGATAACAGGAGTGGATGGAAGGACCGGAAATCAGTGTAAGTTACAGCAACGGCAGGATGGATTGTATTGGGACTGTATCAAGATGATTACACTGGACCAGAAGTCAGGATATGCTAAGGAGACCGAGTGGCCGCACGGTTTAGTTTTCGATGCGCATCCGGCCATCCATGGTATTGCTTGGGAGACGAACGCAGATGTACGTCCATCAACCATCAAACAATGGCTGAGGAGGACTTTTCGAGGACTTTATTACCGGATTGTCGTGAAGTCATTACACAAAATGGAAACACGATGGCAGTGTAAACGGGAGAGGGATACGTGGAATGGATTTGTGCAGGAACAGACGACAAAGGATGTTTGGAAGCATGATCACCTGCTGACTGATTATCAACGTTGGTGCTTGTATCGAATGGCTACGTTCCAACTCAATTGCTTTTACGATGGATATTCATCACAAGGCGGGTGCACAATGGATGATCATTGTATAGCACCCGGGAAAGGGGTCACACATATAGTGTGGGGGTGTAGGCGTGCACAGAAATTGTGGACACGCATTTTAAGCTTATGGAACGGTTGGTGGGCAAATTCGGTGGATGTAGGCGCATATAAATGGCATTTTGTCCCTCGGCAGGCACCGCCAATTTCACCAGTAATTATGCAGCGGTTAATAATACGATGTGGGCACCAAGCCCAAGCGTGCAGTAAAGAGATGTCCAGATTATGGTAGGCGTTTTGCTCGATTGGTTCGACGTGGTTATGGCAGATTCGCAACGAACATATTTTCAAAGGAATAAGAAGGAATGCGCATGAGCACTTGAGTTTTCTTTGGAAAAAACCTTTGGAAAAACTTCAAGCGGTTATTGAGTTTGAAAAGTTACGTCCGAGTTCCAGGTTACGAGGAATTCGGTTACAGATATGTCTCGAGAGCATCCAGGGTGAGATGCAAGACCAACCTATTGATCGTCAACAATTTTTACTTCCGCTAAGACGGGACGAGTATCGATCAGAGGAAGGTTTTTACCGAGCACTACGGAATTTTATTGTAGCTAATAGTTAAAATTTACTAAATAGACTACGTTTTACAACAACAACAATCATTTCTAAGTTACGTCCACTAGCTGGGACGATACGCTGAATCACCAGATATTGCGTATTACGAGAGATAAATGAGACGCATACTGAAGTCAGTTGTCGCATGTGAGTAAGATAAGGCTAAAATGGATGATTCTTTTGGTACTATGAGAAGGTCGTGTGTCATAAGAAACGATCTATGAGCTCCTCCGCTTTTCTCAACGGCTCGCTTACCGAATACATATTGACCTTGAATCATAGCTACAGTTGATTTAGCAAATGTCTAATTTATTAGACATTAATAAAAGAGTGAGTGGTGCCAATGGATATGCCATTTTCGGAAAACTAAAAGTTTAGAAAAATACAAGTTTGGACAGTTCCGGATGTGAGAGCGGATACTGTAGTAGTAAATGTAATCCAATAAGTTTCTAAGTTTTATCCACTATGTATGACACGAACACATCGGGGTGGCTCATCACAGGGTCATTTTTTATCTCTTTTCGTTGTGTCGGGCGATCCTGGGGTCATATCATATATGCACAGAACAAATCTACAGTCTTATGCCGTCTTCACGTGTCCTTGGTTGGCGCCGCTCATATAATTCTACTGTCTTCAACTGTGCTCTTCCTTATGTCCAACTGAATTGAATCGTGGCTTCCGGTGAAGCCTTGTTTCCTTCAAAAATCTCTCTATTTCGAATTTGCCGTAACCATGTCGTAACGATACCGCAGAAACCCCACCACAGCCGTTCCAATCTAGCTTCAAACTCTGAAACGTGTACGCCGCGTTTAATCATCATCGCCTTCGATAACGCATCCCCAGTGTCTGGTGGCTTTCTGGTCACCATAAATTCCTTATACCGCTTTAACATGTCCTCCGTTATTGTTATACTGTGTTTTGTTGAAGTGGTTCCGGAATTGGTTAACGGACTGCTGAGGGATAAATCCACAAACCGGATTGGTGAATATAATAGTCCAAGCTAGCTGTACCAACAGACAACAGATGACGGCTGCCGGAGGTGTTCGAGGACATTCGCAAGCGCCGAACCAGTAAACGGACATGGAAAGAGGATAAACGAGGTGATCCGGATGCTGTGGGCCAAGCCAGCTCAAAGTTAACCAGCTGGATCAAGTGGGGCTGAAAGGCGGTTGGTGGTGGCCATAGGTGGTCAAGGGACAGATTGGTCAAGAGACAGATAAGAGGCTCCAGGAAGATCACGTCCCTTTAGTAGCCAAATGGAACAATGAGGTCTAGTGAGCGGCCTTGAAGAAGGAATTGGAGACGACGGCCAGTTATCGCCCAGGCCGAGATGGATGACCATCCAAGCTGGTCATGATATTTGGTGTACAGTACAAAAAACGTCCAGTCACGCTATTTCGGGTAAGGTACATAATCATCCAGGTAAGCTGGTCAGGTTATTTTGGGTAGGGTACAGCGTAGGATCTCAATCCAAGATAAAGACCTGACAATATCACAAATTATCTCAAACACGGAAACCAACTTTTCGGCGCAAACGACAATATAAGACAGAAACACACAATCGTGGAGGTCAATTCTCGGATGTGAACATCGCGAAACTTAGTGGCGGAGATTGAAGAGGTTACCAGCAAATTATTTCAAATTCCTGACGAAAGGCGAGCCAGAGGATAACAATGCGATGTTAATGGCCGTAGCTGATGAATACCGTTATCGAGATCGTAGTCTTATGTGGTGAAGTGACTTAAGAATTAATTAACGGGAAGGTATGAAATACATTGGCCGAGGGAGCCTTCTGATTGGTAAAAAATACGGACCAAGGGCGTAGATGCCGGATGGCAGTCGCCAAGTTTACCCACCAGCAGCAGGACGGTGTCAGGCATGGAATCGAGCCAGATGAATGTGATCGAGATGTTGGTAATTGGGCTAGCTGTAGATGGGCCGTCCGGGTCAGGTGAGCCGGATGACCTCAGACAGTGGATGACCGAAGGGCGGATTCTTTGCAAGGTGTATGTGCAAAGGGTCCTGAAAAAAGGTTGAGTTTTGCAGAGGACGGATGAGATGCCGGAGTTGGACGCGGAGCTGCTAAGAAAAGGTTAGCGCCAGCGGTCAAGTGAGCTTATATGGATGGCTATCGGGGTCGAGCCGGTTATTTGATGTGCGGTACACCAAGGAGCATCCGGCCGATCCGGCTGGGTTTGGTGTACAGTACACGAAAGAGATCCGGATGAAGCTAACTGGACTATTCCAGGTAAGGCACATAATTATCCAGCAGGGCTATTTGGGGTAGGTTACACCAAAGGGAGTATTGGACATAGGGATAAAAATCAGTATACGTTCGCTTTCTTAGACACAAGTCGCTTTCATTGGTTCACAGCAGAGGGCTAACAAGGTCCCCTCCTGCTGCTATTGGTTTGCCCGGGGAAGGTTAAAGTAACCCACCGGAAGTCCCCTGACCGGGAGTCGCTGCGTCGTGTATACTCACCTCAAGTCGCCCGTGTTTTGAACACGGTTATATCTCATATTGCAAAGTGTGATAACTTTTTGGCCTACTGTGGAAGATTGTGGAGTTATATTTGGATTCCCTATTACGTACACGTTTGGATTTACCCCTTTATTGTCATTGGTTTAGCTGGCCGATCGATTATTCTCGGTCCAGCCCACGCAGTATACAAATTTCAAGTATATTGCCAATCGAGCTCCCTGGTGAAGATTTCCGCCAAGGAGCTACCCCTAGTCCTAACATTTGTCTCCCTATTCGACGGACGTTTAACTTTTCGCCCTAGGGTCCATTAAGAGAGTGCAACCGCCAGTGTCTGACGGGTACACAAGGTGAGCGTTTCGAACATGGATCATCCAAGTCGTCACGACCAATGTGATGGAAGTGACCGATCCAGCCGGCCGGATGCCGGATCGGATCAAGACATGGATGGATGGAGTTCCCCCTCCGACAGTCAGTCATCTGGGCCCCCCGTGGGTGTTCGCGTCTCAGAAAGTATTTCTGAGAGCGACTACACCACACTTATTTGACTATAAATCGTCTCGTTTCGGTAATAAGTCAGTTTGGTTAACGGAAGGTCAGCACTTCGGTTCAATACCCGCTGTTGTTCTCAACACTCTATGTCCTACCCAATGGCAGTAAGAAAACTGAAGTCGTTTTGTAAAGTGACAACTACTTCCACTGGGAATTTTTGATGCGTATGACGCTAGCAAGAAAGGGTTTGCTGGCACACATTCAAGTAGTGAATGATAAATCAGAAATGACAGAGGCATGGGTGCTTAACGACATGACGGCTCTTGGGATTATTGCTCAAGGTGTCGCAATAGAGCATCACACAAAGATCAGAACAGCAACAACGGCCAACCAAGCCTGGAGCACACTGCGCGAGTTCTACAACCGGTCGACGATGCACAATCGTGTAGCAATGACTCGTCGACAGCAGAAATTCAAGATGGAGACTGATGCGGCGATGGCGAAGCATCTGGATAGCTTTGACGAGCTGATTGTGGGATTGCAAACCCTCGGGGGGGGGCGCTTGATGATGATCGACAGCTCGTTATTATCTTGAGTAGTTTGCTGGAAGAATACGAGCTAATCTCGTCAATTGTGGAAAACGTTAAAGACATCACTTTGCTGGAAGTGAAGAAGAAACTTCTTAAGGAATACGAGTGACGTGAAAACAAGGAGGCCAGAGAGCGTGCGTTAAAGGCTACCTCATACGGTGACAGAATTAAGAACGGAAAAGCTGGAAAAGTCGGCAAAAACAACGGTCGCATGGGCAACGATTCGAAGAAGAGGAACGGTGGCTTCAGGGGAAAATGTTCTAACTGTGATCAAATTGGTCACATGAAGCAAGACTGTCCAAGAAACAACAAGAGCGATGACGATGAAAACGCAGTTTTTGTCGTTGATGAAGATCCGTCAGCCGGGTGGTTGTTTGACAATGGCGCAACATCACACATGACGCCTTACCGCAATGACTTATTTAGATATACAGAAGCAACGCGGGCGATGGTCATAACCATTGCGGATGGCAAGAAACTCCGAGTGGCTTGTACCGGAACGGTTCATTTCTTGCGTATCAACGGAAAGCAAATTCGGATGTTGGAGGTGCTCCACATCGCTAACTTAGACATAAGGCTTTTATCGGTTGGAAAATTAGTCGAGCGGGGTAAGCATGTGGAATTCAAACAAAAGTATTGCGTAATTTCTGCAAAGTCAAAGGCGTTTGCGGCTGGAAAGAAAATCGGCAAAGCGTATATCCTGGACTGCGAGCAAGAAGAGGCTCGCTTTGTGGAATATGCTGGGGTTAATAGTGAGTGGGAGCTTTGGCATGTTCGCTTGGGACATTCTGCAGATAATTGTTTGATTAAGACACAGCGTGCCACGAACGGCATACCGGCTGTCAAGAAAAGCACTGAAAAACTGTGCGGTGGATGTTTGAAGGGCAAGCAAACAGTTGATTCGTTCCCGTCACGGTCGCGTACGAAGAAATCACGTGTGCTGGGGCTCTTACACACGGATGTTTTGGGACCAATGAATACGCTCTCAAAGGGTGGTGCAAGATATGTGCCGACGTTCGTGGATGAATTTTCTCGTTATGTGGTAGCATACTTCATGAAGAACAAGAGTGAGGTAACCGCAAAGTTGAACGAGCTCAGCGCATTCTACGAAAACCGATGGGGTGAACGTTTGAAATGCATACGATCGGACAACGGAAAATAGTTCGTGAATAAAAAGGTGAATGATATCTGTGCCAGAAGTGGTATCATGCATCAGCGTACCGTGCCATACAGCCCTCAACAGAACGGAGTGGCAGAGCGAATGAACCGCACAATAATAGAAAAGAAACGAAGCATGATGTACTACAAGAGATTTCTTACTGAATGGTGGGTAGAAGCAGTTAGTACAGCTGTGTATCTCATCAACCGCTCTTCCAACACGTCGAATTTGGACATCACGCCATACGAAGTAGGCTTTAAGCGAAAGCCGGAACTCGGACAATTACGTGTCTTTGGATCACATGGCTACGCCCATGTTGATGACGCCAAGCGATCAAAACTTGATCCTAAGAGTTTCAGATGTTTGTTTCTTGGATATGCGGAGAGCGCAAAAGGGTATCGTGTGTTTGACTTGGAGAGCAACGAGGTCAAGGTGATACGCTCAGTTAAATTTGACGAGCGTGAAGTGGACGGAATATACTCCACAGCTTCACCACAGTAAGTAACGATCACGCACGTAACCAAAGAATCTGGGGATGTAATTGAGCTCTACAACCCAAATCAGCCCACGCCGGAAGGACCCATGGAAGGTGTTGAGTCTGATGCCCCGGTCGTAGAGACGAATGATGCTGAACCAGGGCGAGAAGCTAACATGCCTCATCTTTTTTCGTCCCCAGTCCATCAAAAACTGGCTTTGAGCTTGAACCATACATCCCGCCTAATTGTGAATTTAATGAAGACATAATAGTGTTTCAACCAAGACCTGATCAAATGAGGCGATCGCGCGAGCCCATACTTTTTCTATAGGATGGTATGGGCAATGACAAAGAACAAAAGTTGGAAGAAAGTGACGATCGGCCAAGTGCAAAGCGTGCAAGGATTTACGAGGAAGGACTTATAGCCGAAGCAGTACTTGCTTACGCTGCTACTGTTGGCGAGGCGGACAATGCCCCCAAGAACATATCAGCAAGCAATGAGCAGCGATGATGCCCAAGAGTGGGTGAAGGCGATAAGCGCAGAACTCAAGGCTCACGCTGAGAATGGTTCATGGACGTTAGTCCAAGGAGATTTGATGTTGGTCCAATTTGATGCCGATTGGTGTTTGCAAAAAAAAAGCGCAATGAGCACGGACAGGTGACACGCTACAAGGCCCGGCTTGTCGCAAAAGGATTTAAGCAGAAGTTTGGTATTGCCTTCTTTAAGACGTACTCGCCAGTGGCAAACATGAACTCCATAAGGGTTGTGCTGTCAGTCATTGTTGCAAAGGGATACATGACCGAGCAGCTAGATGCGGATACAGCGTTCCTAAATAGTGACCTTAAGGAACGGGTGCATGGATGTACCGACCGGTATGTAAAATTAATGTGCATGCTTGACAAGCTATTTACGGACTCAAACAGGCTGCGAGTGCATGGAACAAACAATTCATGCTGTTTCGTCCATTTGTCGAAATTTAAGCTGGTCCAGGAATTTCCTGATCGCCCCAAAACCAAGTTATCACTTGAAGATCAGCCGAGGGTTGACTTCGACGAAGCTCGTTTACCTGAGGATAGTTGAGAAAGAGTGTTAGATCAAGATGAATTCGAAGTTGAGAAGATTTTGGATACCTGATCGGGCAAAATGACCCGATTTGGTCGAAGCCCATCATGATTTCTTCGTCCAGTGGAAAGGTTATGACGATCCGAGTTGGGTGGATGAACGAGATCTCAATTGTGGAGCTTTAGTGAGAGAATTTGAACGCGATCGGGTGAGACGAAATCGATTCAGAGTTATGCAAACTCATGAAGAAGGTGACCAGGAATCACAATAGTCTGGGTCGACACATCTCTATGGATTGGCTGATGATAACAATCTGACAAAGTCGAAATCAAGTTAAGTAAGCTGGTTCGAAGTTGACGAACATATATATATATACTTTCATGACAATTATATTTACGTGCATGTGAACAGCCAAATACGCAAAGTGAGGACAATATTTAGAATCTGGAGATATGGTCACGAATATGGAATACAAGAAACACAAGAAAAAGTTATCGCGATATATTATTATATTAAAAGAAAAACGAAATGGTACTGGTTGTCGCGATAATTATGGGTCATACTTCACACGCAGACGAGAAATCTGGAGTTCCGGACGATCCATAGGATTTAGGCGATACTGATTTCGCCAAGAGTCTTGGCGATCAGCGAAGGCCAAAACACCTTGCAACGTGCCGATCGGGGTCGGATGTCCATAACCAGGATACCAATCCCCGGCGTCAGGCGTAACACCTTTCGCTTCCACTCGGCGAATAGGCTGGTGTAATACGGCGGGAAACAGGAAAACATCCAAGTCACATTCGTTGATTTGGACGCCATCCATCACGAAATCAGAATTCCAGCCCAAGCGACCTCGGCTTTGCTACGGCGACGTCTGCGAGTATGGAAGTAATGTTCCATCCAATCATCCTTGCGCATGTTGATGGTGATCGGGAACTGACGGGTAGATTCCCATATCGCTTGACCATGATTCTAGCAGAATTGATCCGAACGTGACTTCAAGGCGTAAAACTAGGGGCGATCGGGGAAATCTAACCCAGGCATAGGGGTCGCAAGAACCTTTTAGGTCTTCGATTTGATCATGACCCGAACAGCATTTGCTGTGAGCAAGCCTGGATGCCACTCGTCCTGAAAAGGCGCCGATGATTTGGCAGGAAAAAATCATCTTCCTGGGCGAGAGAAACAGCGAGGAACAATCTTGTTCTTATCTTGGAAGACTATAGGTGTTAAATCCCAAATCGACGAGCACTCCACCGCTGGCAATTCACAAGCTGATCTGCTGTTGGCTTGGTCTCTGAAATAACATATAGGTCCATGAATTTCTTGGTTGGATCGTAGCTGTAATTATCACGGCGGACGGCTAAACGCGGAGCTAGAATGAAGACGCCAGTAAAATTGGGAGGCCGGCCGATCGGTATCGCATTAGTCGACGGAGGATTACTTGAAGTGGTCGGAGCCGGCCGTTTCTCCTCCAGTTCGTCCATTTCATCGTCGTTCGAACAGGGTAAATCGATGGCTTGACTTAACGAAGCTGGTTTTGGTAGGTTTGCAGTCGAAGCTCGACGATCAGAGCTGCGCGATTTGGCCAAAGCGGTCCGGGTCCGTTCGTCCAAGTCTGTCAAATCATCATCGGAATCAGAGACAAACAGGCGAGGACATTTGGCAGGAACCGGTTTCTTATTTGAATTACCTTTCCGCTTATAAGTCGCCGAACCCGACGATGCTGGAACGGGTTCCCAGCGGGTTCAGGCGCCGCCGGTTCGTTAATAGTCGGCTAATTGACTTCCACAAAAGAAAAGCAGGAGAAAAGCCGGCGAAGACGGGCCCGATCCAGGAAGCTTGCTCGGTGTTTTACTGGCCGGGCCGAGGGTGCTGACCAACTAGGGAAATCCACGTAGAGATTTCTGGAGTGATTCCGATTCAGCATTCGAACTGGTCCATTGTCTATCGTCCGGTGGTCGACCTTCTTCAGATCGTTGAGACGACATGTCCAGGTATGCTCATCCAGCTGCAAGGTCGCGAATTTGACCCGAGCAAGATTTAACTCCCGCCGACGGTCATCGACCCTCCTTCCGATTCTCACTCAGCCGTTTCTAAACATTAGAACGGCCAATGTGAGTATCAGAGAGCTCTCCACTGATTTGTCTAATCACTAGATTGGAGTCGCCACATATAATAATCCGCCCCTGTGTCTGGCCGGCCAGCAAATCAAAACAAAGCAGCAGTCCTCGGTATTCCGCCTCATTCACGGTTATACCAGGTATGAAGTCAGAGGCAGCGGCGACCACTTTCCACTCGGGAAGCTTCCACAAGATGGCACTCTAGGCGCCCACTCCTTTCTTGACGCTTGCTGACCCGTAGAAGCTCAGAACCATCAACATATCTGCTGGGACAACGGTCGGTGGCGGGAGTATGATGGATTGTTGTGGCTGCTTCCGGGGTTCTATCGCTATCAGTGCTTCTTCAACTTCTGCCCTTGGAGTGATGTTGATCGCTAATGTGCCCGGTCTCTCTTCTTCTCCTTTAGTGCACTTGATCACTTCTATAGCACACTGGGATAACAGTGCAGCCCATCTACCCAGTCGACCATCAATTCCGGTTGCCGTAAGAAGCCATGACAAGGTCGACCGTCTAGATAAGACCTTTATAGGCCGGGATACAAACTCGTATAACTCACATCCAGGATCCGTAGCAAGGCCAAACTTCCTTGTCCACCAGCCCATAGTTCCCTTCATTGGTTTTTAGAGTCCGGCTGGTGAACATCGCAGGGCAATATACGCCATCATGATCTTAGCCGAGATGACCCACTTGTTAGTTTAGATAATGACCACTGGTACGTTATCTATATCAAAGTGTTTCAGAACCGGTCAGATCGCCATCTTTGCTTTTAGCATCCCAAAGGCCACCTTCGCCCCGGTCATGTGATCATCAGACCTGGCCGGATTTGGGTCGGTGAGCTGGTCGCCTGCTGGGGTTGGCGGGTCCATCTTCTTAGTGGCTAAAATAGCTGACACGTCCAGCGTTTTTTTGCAGGTCCTGCCCCCGCTTCTTATGGTAGTCCACCTCCCGCAATTTGTACAGCACTGCTGCGTAGACCGCAAAGTCCTCGATGAAGCGACGGTAATAGTTCAGGCTGCCTAAAAAATTGCACTTTCTCACGTAATCATCAATTGCTTCAATTTTTCACATAACAAATCCCAGGTAGTAGTGGTCACATTAGCTCATCAATCTTTATACTGACCGCATTCTGTTGTATGTCTGAGCCTACAAACTGCGTTTTTCCCTCCCGCGTTGAATTAACCACGACCTACGACGGTCGTGGTCTGGAGAATTTATCGAGAATGTCATCGATGTAAGACCACCGCTCTAGAACCGAAGGTTTTTGGTCGGGGTCGGGGTGACCTTCGGTAAGCACATCACCGACCAGGCCAGGATCGTGGTCTGCCTTGTTCTTGAAGTGCGCATAGAATGCGTTAACCATAAGTCGCTGGTATATCGGTGGGGCATTTTTAAGGCCAAACGGCATCCGTTTCTACTCGAACAACCCGAAGGGCGTAACAAACGCAGAAATTCCTCGTGCACGGTCACTCATAGAAACCACCCAACATCCACTAGCCATAGCCAACAAGCAATACCATATACTTTATCCAAATCCTCCAGCAGGTCGCTAATTAGCGGCATCGGGTAAACCATCAGCTTAGTCAGCCGGTTAACTAGTCGGTAATCAAGGCACAACCTTTTGTTCACCCCGTTCTTCTTTATAATGATCACGATAGGCGACGCCCATGGCGAGGTGGATGGCTTGGTGATCTTAGTGGCGAGCAGTCCTTTTATGAGTTCTGACAATTTATCTCGATATTGGGAGGCGGCATTTCGGCACCTTTGCGCTTCTGGTTTCGCGTCACCCACATCGATGTCGCATACTGCCCCATGGGCGGCCGGAGGTAGTACATTACCGGGCCGATCAGCAGATGTCTCTTTTTCCATATGATATCCTTCAACCTGCTGATCTCCTCTGTAGGGTTCACGTCTAGGTCGCCCAGCTATAGATCTTCTATAGTATACGCCGGAGGGCAGGGGGTCACCTCAGGTAGCACTGTCATCTGATCTTCCATGCCTACGACATACAGGTCGCCCCCTTCGTGAATGCAGACCTGGTCGGCTTCAGTCTTGGTCCCAACAGAACTTTTGTCTTGCGCCGAAAGGGTCTCCACTAAACCAGCTGCATCATTCACCTCCAACCTCCCGGCAGTATCATCCAAGAAGGGTTTCGTCCAGCTACACTCAGGCTGACTTGTCCCCCATCCTGGTAAGTTTCAGCTAATTCCGAGTCAGGGTTATTCAATTCAGCGTCGTCCTCCCCACAGGGCAGGCCAGCATCAGAGGGGGTCGGACATGTTACCCCGACCTGCCTCACTACCTGATCCGGGTGTCCTCTTGTCTAAGCCGGTGCGAGCAAGACCAGTTCAGCTACTAGGGCAGGGTCTCGGGCAGCACGTTCAACCTGACTCGGCGATGGTCGGCTCCGCGTCAATATTCGAGAAGGCGTCCGGTACTCCGGTTTGGCCATCATAGGTGTTCGGCCTTCCTCCACAGAATCCTCCCCACTGACTAGATCCGTAGTCGCTTGGAAGGCCAGGTTTTGCCACTCGATATAGCGTCTTGAGGCAATGGTGACATAACCTGACCGGTGGGGCCCTTTGTCTTCGGCCAGCCACATTCCAATGATGACATCCTCATGCAAGGTAAGGGGCTGTTAGTCACGCTTATGTAATCGAGGTGACTTTCCCCTTTAACGAAGGAGTGCAACCATTACTCGCCCCTAGTTGACCACAACTTATGACCCCGGTCGTGTGGCCGCACAGTCACTTCCACTGTCCGTCCCACTGGCACAGTTACAGACTGACCCAGCTTAAGAAATTCGACCTGGGCACCGTATAGAGACAGCCGGCCAGCCAGCTGGATGTGCACCTCGTGCCGACATACGACTGGACTTATCTCATGTGCCATTAGATATGTCCAGTCGTATTCCGGCAGGGACCATAAAGTCCATCCGCAGAACCGCGTCCTGCCCGGCTAGCCACCCTACTCAGGCAGTAAAATAGTATACCAACGACCCAGCCAGTGTAGTCTTAACTTTTGTCCTTCCCTGGGTCATGTATGAACTTTCTCCAATCCGATACACTCTTCTTATCTATTTCATACCCAACCTTACGAGCAATGGTGGTGTCGACTATGGAAACTTCTGCGCCAGAGTCAAAAAGCAAAGTGACCTTCTGGTTCTTAATCTTACCATCGGTCTTGGTCTACCTGAACCACTTATCAGGAGAATGGTATTTGCAGTAGCCCCGTGATTCACAGGGTAATAAATTCAACTCCATAACCACTACAGACCGAGAATATTCGTCCGTTCGTATACTGGTCCCCAGGTAAGGGTCAGCCCTGCTGACCGGAGATCGGATGACGTAATCATCAAACTTACATGTATTGTCGGTTACGCTTTGCTCTGCTTCTCGATTATCCTCCTTACCGACATATGCATAGATACTAACACTAGACCGATCGGCTCGAACCAGATTCTAACCTGACGAGCGATCTAGTTTAGCATATTTTCCACCCCTGCTGGCAACATTCCAGCATGCTTGGTCGGGACATCTTCATCTGGTTGTAGAGCTTCTCGATGGGACAGAGGCCAGCCTCGTGCACATCTCCGCAAGTCTTGCAGGTAAACAGGCAGTGTTCAGCTGGATGTCCTTTTCTTACGCACTTTTTCAGGTCAGCCGCTTCCAGCAGCTTCTGTCATCGTGCTTGATGGATCTACAGTGGGTGCACTTCCGTATGGGGTAGTCCCGAACAGCTCGAGCGGACAGATTTTCTGCTGGCCCGAGACAGATGCTGGTCTGGACTGCTGACCCGCTTCCAATGAGAACTGATACCTGTACTATTCTCCTTCCGATTTACCCCCAGACCGGTGATATTCATCTTCCGAACTGGTTGCATCCGCCTCCCGTGCAACCATGCAAACGCCACGGGCTGTCCTGGTCGATAGCGAATTACTTTCTTGATCCAGATTAGAACGTGACCTGTACCTTCCCATTCCAACTGCTACCTTGGGGTCTCGCTTCTTTGCCATTTGGTAAGTTCGTAGTGCCGTTCCATCTCCATAGTGGTTTTCAATTGTAGCAGCGCCAGCTGTTCTGCCAATTCCCGGCACTGATAAAATGTTCCACATGCTCCGGGCAGCTTCCGACCGACAAGCATCTTCCTTGTCCGGTATATTCACCCTCATTCTTGCGACATTCAATGCTGGAGATACTCCAAGGGTATCCTCTGCTCTCTTTTTGGTATGGAAGCACTGACGCGCCACTGACATCCCAGACCCACATTATTGTTCACCGAACGCTTCGATCAGTTGCCTCCAATCGTCTCGGACTTTTCGGCTAAAGTGCTGGATCCAATTTTTTGCTGGTCATTTCATTAGTTCTCCGAAAATCAAACATTTCTCATAGTCCGGTGTACGGTCTCTGAGGAATGCTGACTTCGTCTTGCTTAACCATCTTCGGACCTGGTTATCGTCCATGTTCCGTCCCGCAAAATCTCTCTACTCGGACGTAGCAGCCATCCGGACCCTGGTGGTCGCCCTTGAGGCCGGGTCAAAAGCTTGGGCTGAGGCCATATTGGCTCGGCGAGACATTCCTAGATCCAGGTCATCTGGAGTATAGTGGCACCTGGCTGACTGGACGGACTCCATGTACACATCACTGAGTGACGGCTGTCTATTCTGTGGCTGGCCAGGTCACCGACCCGGCTTGCGACTAGGCGGGTAAGCATGGGGATCACTCTGTCTAGACTGCACCGATTCCACGTCTTCATATATCGATTCCCTCGCATAATGCTGGGATGGTCCAGGCACCTGTCTTTCCCGGTGGGCAGGCTGGTCATGAGGTCCTGGACTGAAGAGGCCAGCATTAGACCGACGTTGTTTATCCAAGTATCTTTCCATCATAGCCGAAAACCTATTCTGAAGGTGGGCAGGCACTTGAGGACCGGCTTGAAAACCGGCTTGAGTGACCAGCTTGAGGGTCGGGTTGGGATTCCTTCTTAATTCTTGAATCCACGCCCTCGCTTCTTGGGTCGCCGCCGTCCGGGTCTGGACGTTATGGTATGCTTCCAATCGGGGACGCTTGGACTATTCTTACCTCCAAACTTGGTAGCCATTCCACATGCACTGCTTCTTTTGGGCCAAGCGTCATACAAGAGATACCTACAGAAGAATCAGTCGAATCCCCCTACGAAGGAGCGGATTCGTATTGGGAAGAACCTGAATGTATTCCGACTTGTCTGCCAGCTACTGCCGGTGTAGGTGGGCTCGCCTTAGCCTATGCATGCCATATTTCGAGGTTGAGAGCGACCCACTAGCGGTACCAGGCGGTTGTATAGCACGCTGGATGCCTCCTTCAGCTTGTCCGCTTCCAGCATAAAAAATGGCTCAGGTCGAAAGCACCGGTAATGATGCCGGCTTGTTTGAGCTGTCCAGACAGTCCTCCAATAAGAGATACGTGGCCACCTGGAAAAGATAAAAAAGAGAGACCTGGAAGAGAAACAGAATCCTTTAATCCACCCAGAATTTTGGGTCGGGTTATCTTTGGGACCCCATCTGTCCGCAAAAATTGACCCAACTCTCGAAGGTAGTGACCGGTCAGGTCAGACTTGGATTATCAAATGGATGAGCGTAGTGTCCCTTCGACAGTCAGTCATCTGAGCCGTTCGAACCTAGGGAAGAAATTTCGAGATCGACTACACCACAATGGTTCACATGTCTGGATCTCTTTGTGACCCTGGATATCACCGTGAGTCTCTAGTGGGCAAAAAAAATGAACCGGTTTATTTATTGTGTTGGGTGCATTGGGGGAAGACATATCACCCCCAATCCTGCTGATGTATTAACAGGCTGACCGTTACAGACTTACACTTTCAATTGCAAGTAAAAGAAGCGTGCAATTTAGGTAAGGAGCAAATGTATTTGTTCATCAATAGTTTAACTTATATTAAAATTACTAAGACTATTTATTTCAGTTATTTGTGTCTAAGAGATGATTTTCTAATTCGAAACTGGCGTTAATTCGGTATCTGAAATTTTTAAAATAGCAAATTTAAAAAGAGCTTTGCTAGTTATGTCCGATTTCAATACGATCTGCAATTGCGGAGATAGTAATTTTTTTCTTTTAATATACTTAAAGCAAATCTGGGTGCATCACCAACGTGATTTTAGAGGAAATCGCTAATCGCTACCCTAAATTAGCCAACAATTACTAATCAGTACCCTGTTCGCTTAATTATCGCTAATCGGTACCCAGACCCGCTCTTTTTGCCACCAGTCTTGCTAATCGGTACCCTGCGAAAACAAATGCTGGTTTTAATAACTGAATGACGCAAATGAGTATTGGTGAAGGTGAAAAAATAATTTGACGCTCATTCTTTTGCCTGTGCAGTCGGTTAGGCGGATATGTACATTATGAAAAACAAGAAGTATTTCAGTTACTGAAGTATTTGCGCAATCGTTTGGTTGAAAATGAGTTGTATTCTTTCGGTGCCCAAATGCGTTCCAGGACCTTACGACGTATTTTTTCCTTGGGGATATCTAAGATTTCAATGAGGCTATCTACACAGCAATTTGTGTGCAACTCTAACATGCCATTGTTTGTACTAATTGCTGCTTTTTTAAGGATGATTAGACCTTTACTGATTATTGTAGCTATCTTTTACGAATCGCTGGCGGAACTACTCCGCCAAAAATTTGGAGATACGTGCAATGTGTGGATAGTGAATCCCAGGCGCTTTAAGTATGGAGCCAACAGCAGCTAAATTTTGTTGCTACGAATAAAAAAAATATGGTGTAGCTGTTACGTGAAAGATCGATTTTGCTTTGATGTGTCAAGTACGGTGGGAAGGATGATAATCAATCGTTTCAATGCTACTTATCTTGATTATACGACATGTTGCGCAACAAAGCACTTGTCGTGTTTAATGCAGAATAAGCGAGCAGCGTTAAGACAGCAAGGAGGTTCGTGAATTAGTTCATTTCTATCTTTCGGGTACCGATTAGCAAGACTGATGGCAAAGAGAGCGGGCTGGGTACCGATTAGCAATAATTATGTAAACAGGGTACTGATTAGTAATTGATGGCTAATTTAGGGTACCGATTAGCGATTTCCCCAATTATTTATCTCACGAACATATAATCTGGACACGTGGCTACAAGACGGTTAGTTTAAGCGCGAATACTTGGTTTTGTGCTAATTAGTATAATGATGTTAAGCAAATATACAAAAATACTGATCTAATAATATTCTTATTATTAGATCCCCTCTTGGATTTGGTATTTGCATCTGAATAGGATTTTCTTTAAGATTAATAACTTATAATCCAATATTCACATTCTAGATAGCAAGTCTGAAATTGAACTGTGATATTTCAACTTAAATATCACTTATGTAATGACACCCCATTACATCATCCCACTTAAGTTAGTTGGCCATTAATTAATTTTAATACTGGGCTATCGATTGATGACACTTGTTCGTCAAAATGAATTGTTTACAAACCTTAAATTCACGATCAGAAGACATCATAATCGGCACATGCGGCGGCACTCTTAAGGGCTCTGCGGCGAAGGTGAAGAAGACTTCCGCCATAGCGTCTGATGCTAAGGTGTCGAGCACGAATGTTGACACTGCTAAAGCGGCGTCAGACAAGAGGGGACTGCGAGACCAATTATCTCTTGTCGCACATGCTTCCGAGGTAGTATCTAAGAGAGGCTAGAAGAGGTTGTTAAGGCAATATCTGGTACATTAATGCCTACCGAAAAGCGGTCAAAGAAGACTACATCTTCGCTTTTTGGCGATGACCCCGATGAGGGTAAGGAGGGTCCCCCAAAAGACGTCTAGCAGGACTTAAATCGCAAGTGATTACTCGGATCCTTCGTTATACAACGACATGATAAGGAATCCTTACTTTGTCAATTACGCTAGCAACAATTCCTATAAGAGGTGGAAACGGGACCAGCGTACGAGTTCACCTGGTCCAAGCCATTCGCCGAGTCGTAGCAGAGACTCGGTGCGTAGCGTGAGTTTACCCAGCGCTTCGCCTACCAAGAAACAGCAAGCAGAAGTGGTTCATGCCACTTCTGGTTCGTTTTATCGTACGGAACCGCAGTTCCGTACAAAGGGGGATGCTTGACCCCTGGCTGAGCCCTTGCGCCCGACAGTGGCGGTTATCGTAAGCATGACAGTCAGTATGCGTTGTTCGATATCAAAGTCTTGGATGACTGTAAAGACATCCTTGAACGTCGATTCGATCGCATGTACCGAGATATACGTCGGTACTTTATCGACATTTTCTTTCAGGTTCGCTATTTATACGAACCGGAAAATGTCGCGGAAGAACGGGGACGATAAAGATGCCATGTGTCAAAGTTGGAATGCTTTTGTCGACAATTATACAAAAGCATTTATGACTATGTGAACAGAGTTCACGTCATGCGTAAGCGCTTCTTAAAGCACTCACGGTTAGTAGCCGAAGTGTATTCAATTTACCTGCACTCGGGAAGGGATACTTTACAGTGTCTCTTCACATATTAGTTGCCCCTGTTGTCCAATGGGAGCACCTCGCATATGTGGTGAAGCAGATTCCAAATATGTGGATAGGAGTTGTCCACATCTCTGCGCTGATTGGTGGTTGCGAAATCACCCATCACGGATGGGCAGAAAGCGACAGTTGATATGTGGGACATGTAGACTCAACGTTAACCGGTACGTTCGATAACGGGACAAAGTGGAAAATGTGAAGAAAAGTATGGAAGTCGCCGTTGTTATCCCTTCCCATGGGTTATTAAACTGGAGTAAATCGGTAGGGCCCTACGACCACCTATTGGTGTTTGGATACTAGACTGAGTTGATTTAAAAGTCGAATCGGTCGAGATACGTCCGCGAAGTTGATTACAGCTGAACCATCTCATGGAATGTGTTTTTTGGTGTTGTGCTTTCCAGGTGATTTCAGGGTTGGATATCGGCGATTCGAGCGCTTGGACTGGTTAATGGATATGATTCATTTATTAAACCTGCTGATCCAGCCCCAAGATACTGCAGCCGATAGAAGCACTAGAGGAGCTGAAGGACAGTGAAAGGAGGGATCCGTTTATACAGCGTGGGTTATCTGAGGCGGTCCCGAATCGGGTCGAAATCGGTTTCAGAGGTCGGTTCAAAGCCGACCCCATGTCGGCTTCAGGTTGGCCTGAGATGTCGATCCAAGCCGACCCGAGTCGGCTCCAAGATAGGTCGACCAAGATCGGGAAATTAGGTAAGTCACATAGATTGGTGTATGGTACATGGGGTATTAGATATTACATATTAAATAACAGGATGGTATTTACCCCCTAAGCAAAGAGTCGGTCTGCCACGTGTCGGCGGTCATTGGGAGCACAGGGCTAACAAGGCCCCCTGTAGCTCAACTTTCTTTCCCCGGTTGAGATGCGCATAGACGCGTTTAGGATCACCGGAAGTCCCCGACGGGATTGCATTAGACTATCCTATCCTCGCCCCTCACGTCCACGTGTTTGAAAATGTTGATTAATTGGAAAGATTGTGGAGATATCTTAGTGGTTTTATTGTAGAAAATCGTGATCATATCGTGGTTTACGTGGTAATGGTTATCTCTCGTTATTGGCAGGTCGTCGGTTGAAGTATCCCGACCCGACTTATACGGTACTCTTACATGCTACCGCCCCTAATCCGCCCTCCGGTGATGGTTCCCACCGTAGAACACTCTTGTCTCAAGGCAGTCATTCCCCCGATCTAATCAAGAAAACGTTTTCCTCTAGTGTTCACCTAAGTGAGTGTAACTACCGTGAGCGAATGGGTACACAAGGTGAGATGAAGTTAAAGTTGGATTAGATCGTACACGATAAACGGTTAAGAGACCGGGACGATCTGGCCAGTCATTCTAGTGATGACTTGTCCGATCCGAAAGTCGACCAGAATTCGCGGAGTACCCCCTCCGACAGTTGGTCGTCCGGGCCAGGGGAATCCGAGTTCCACCAATAACGTCTGTCTTGGATTTGGGAATCGGCTCCACCACAATAGTGCGCGTGCCCGGATCACTTGGTGACTCTGGATATCACCGTTTTTCCTCAGAGGATTTAAAGGTCAAAGTCGGGTAAACGTTTTGAGTGTATTGGAGGAAGGCTAATCGCTTCCGATACAGTCCAAATTGAAAGGAAGCGATGATCGACCTGGTTTGGCGGCGTGTCGGGTCAATATTCAAGATGAAACAGCTCCCCAGAAGGCTCCGATCGGAGTTGACCCGGGTTATAGTAAGACCAACCATAATCCAGTTAAGATCAAGGTGCCGACCTCGATACTATGTATAAGAAGAAAATTGGAAAAGTAAAAAAGATGGGGGCGGATCAGTATGATCCACCTAAAAGAGTGCAAAATCCAAACCGAAGATGCTTAAAGATGATGATGAGAAAACCGAATCTACTGGGACGACTACGGTCGAAGACGTTGAACAAACATATTACCTACGTGAAGTCCATAATTTCCTGAAGACTAACCAAGGCCTGAAAATCATTCGTCCCAAGATTCTCGGGTAGATCGAAGGCCGGACAACAAGGCCGACCACCTATGGTACCCAACTCGATCTGATCAGAAACCTGCTTGGTCAGATCAGAGAAGGCGCCATCACTCCTGGTGCTTTTGATGCGAACAAGCTGTATGATCTAGATAGATAGGTCATCAGGGAAGCTACGGTAACTTTATATAATTACCTGGCATCGTTGGTTGGTGTGAATCAGGTGGCTCCATCACCGCCGGTCGATACTTCACACCGATCACAACTGATCGAACACCCCATGACTAGTATCGCACAAAATGACCGTTCAATTAATGGGTCAGCCTCGTCTATAGCGGATTCCAGTGACTCTTCTGATGGAATAGCTCGTATCACGTTATGCCCGAAAGGAGCCGGGCTGATTGGTCGCAAGATCGAAGCACAGAGCAGAAGGAGAAAACCGGAACTCGGTCGAGTCGGGTCGGAAGACAGCTTTGAAGCCGCCCAAGGCGCCAAAGGGGACAACCCGGCCATCCGGAACTACTTCACAGGCATTATCGAATTTCCTGACCATGTTTACGTCCATGTTGAAGCGTTTCGTACGAGAACAACATGGATCGCAACAATATATACCTGATCAGGGGCGGTCGTGGCAACATAGGCCGAGTCTCGATCGATCAACGGATAAACCAGTTCAAACACCTGTGGATGTGAATATAGTGTCAGTATGATCAGATGGAAATGCCCGGATGATTCGCCAAACTGACCACCATGATCGATTGGATAAGTCACCCCCAACTAGTGACGATGATATAAGGTCAGCTGGGGGCATTTGTCAGAATTTTGATCCGGACGACTTGGATTTGGGAATATCCCGCAAGCCAAATATGTTCTCAGCTCAAGCATTCGATAGCGAGGCTGGAACAGTCACCCGAGTCCGGATGGCAGCGATCTCCGAATTGAAGAATTTCATCGGTAAGGACACGGACGATGATCAAGCAAGGGCCTGGTTCAGCCGGATGAACTCGGGCTTCCTAAGGGACAAAACACCGGAAGGAGAAAAATGCCTGATATTCGCTGACCTAATGAAAACCCGACCAAGAACTGGCTTAAGCAATTAAGTCGGGAAGTGGCCCCAACTGTAATGGGGTACCATTACATAAGTGATAGTGATATTTAAGTTGAAATATCACAGGTCAATTTCAGACTTGCTGTCTGAAATGCTAATATTGGATTATATGTTATTATAATCCAATTTGGGAAACAGATTCTGATACAAATATCTAATCTAAGAAGAGATCTAATAATAAGAGTATTATTAGATCAGTTTTATATTACATGTTTATATGATTATACTAGATCTAATTATAGTAGTTAGCTTTAAACCACTCATAAATATATCATTCTTAAACTTACTGTCTTGCAGCCACGTGTCGTAGTTATAGATTCATATATATAACAAAGGGACTTTTTAATCAATTCAATAGTCCAACTCTTAGTTTAATCTTAACTAAACTATTGAGAAACAAATTACATTGTTTCTAACCGATTGGACGCTTCCTCACATGCAATTTAACAGTGTACGACTGTAATAGCTAGCCTGTTACACCTGGTAGCACTTCGTGGTCCATCTTAAGGACCACTGTTCGTTCCGTTCCGCTAGTTCACTAGCGGAGCGCAGATTTAACAGCGGACCGGCCGTCATGACGACAATCAGCGATCGTGAACGCGAGCGACAGCTCGCGCAAGACTTAGTGAGAGAGAATCTTTCCCTCACTTTACACAAAGAAATGTGGATACTGTGGTGTAGATGATGCGGACCATGGGGACCGACATCATCACCATCCTCCGGGGTAAAACCTCGGAGGAAGATTTAGAAATGGTGAAACGTTTCAAGAGCGTTCCGCGTCAATAATTGTCGCGGTCGCCACCAACAACGCCCACGGCGAGCGTTGATGTAGTAAATGCGCGGATTCTTCCCTTTACTGGCGAAGGGGGTGAACCTTCGTAGATGGTTCGCAGAGGAGGAAGATGTCATCTCTGCGCAAAAGATTGTGGACCCGCGTTCACTAGCTTATTTTACCACCACATGCCTGGGCGGTCGCGCCAGGGCATGGGCAATGAGCCGCAGATCCACTGATGAATCTGCGTTCCTGACTTATCAGGAATTAAAAGCTGAGCTAAAGCTCAACTTCGAAGCTCCAGAAATGGAACTTAGTTGCCGTAAAGAGTTCATGGAACTCCGGTAAGGTAAGACTAGTCTTCAAGCTTACGCTCAGAAGATACAATATTTGTTATATATGAGCCGGTGCCCCCTGCCATACAGGTCACCGGCTACATGAAGGGACCAAATGACGGTCCCATCGAGCCGAGCCTTTACTGCATTCCGCCAAAGCCTTTGAGGGATGCTATAGACCAAAACATCCGAGAGGAATTTAGCATGCGTCCAGCGTGAACGCATGCTGGATTTAGTCGAAGGGATCAACAGCCTCTCGACCTTAACATGCCACCAGTGCAGAATGTTAATCATTCTTCAAACAGACGGAGTTCCCACTTCGTTCCACGACACCAAAACCTACGCCAGAGCACGGGCGAAAGAGGTCCAGAACCGATGGACCTATCGATTGCAGTTGCCTCGACCCCGAGGCAACCGAAGAATAAGAAGTCCCTTCGCTGATATAGATGCGTGAAGATGGGCCATTATGCCCATGAGTGTATGGCGCCACGCAGTCAGCGGATTGGACAGTCCGCTGGTCGGCGGCATCAGCAGGGGCAACCCTCTGTTGATGCAAAAAACGGCATCAATCAGTAGGGGCGGGGTGCCCTACCGGACGGGTTATCTCACATGCCGACATCGGGCATGTGAGGATAATAGCCCCAGAACGGACTATTTCCTCTTAAAAGATGCAGGATGAAGGGAAACCTCTCATCACCCTGGAAAATAAGCCGCATGGAACGATGTCCCCATGCGCGTTCTGTTTGACACAGGAGCGTCAACCAATTTCGTTAGAACTAAGGTTCTAACGTCGTTGGATTTCGTGGAGATTAATTCTCCACAAAGTATGTTGTCCGTCCGGTTAGCAACAGGTGCAACCGTGACTATACCAAAGCGTGTGAGATTCGCACACGCTTCGAATTAGACAAACTGTCATTCAAGGACGAATACATCGTCTTCGATCTTGACGAAAAGGTCGATGTTTTCTTGGACATCCCATGAATGTCCAAGCATCAACCAACGATCGACAGGGTAAACCTGCCGATCGACTGCGGCAGACCCACAGGATATGATCACCCTGTGAGTAATCCGACTGTATCTAACGATGCAACCGCAGAGTCAGACAGTCTAGTGGGTAGCGATGGCACCACCAGGTCTGATCTGACACTATCAGCGGATTGTACACCCGCTGATAAAAGTCCAGTAGGACTTGCGCACGCAACGGAAGAGTCGTTGCGTGTAGGTAACGTGTGGAACACGGGAGAGAAACACCCCCGTGTTGAAGTAACCACGACCTTAGGCGGTCGTGGTGTGGAGAATTCATCCACGGTGGGAAACACCCACCGTGAAAATGAAGATACCGACACGGGTGTAAGTACATCACGTGTCGAAGACGATGAACCCACGACTGAGAGCAGTCGTGAGTGAGAAAACACAGTGGTTGACAGTGGTCACCATGTTGGTGATGCCTTGCGGAAGAGTGATAACAACCACTGTGCCGCAGAACAGGCGATAGATCAGACGAGTGCGTCTGATCATGTGGTTGAGGCGTCGAGACGATAAACGTCTTGACGCAGACAGAGACTGGATTGACTACCCAGTCTCTAACACTCGACAATCCTCCGAACTTAGGTTCAGAGGTGATGGCTCTTCCAGCCTTGAACCTAAGTTCGGAGGATTGTCGAGCTGGAAACAGTTCGTTAAGAACTTGCACGATGATCAGATCGATCAGATCCGTGTCATCGTTACAACAGACGATGTTGTGGATATTCGCTCACGAGTATCCACACTGCAGGCAGAAGACATTGGAAACGAGACCGTTCCCAATCAACAAACCAAAGTTCAGCGCTTTGAAGCGCAGAGCTGGGAGTTGCTTAAAGCGACCTCCCCATACTACAAGGTTATTTGGGAATACGCTGATGTAATCCCAGAAGAAGTACCTTGCGAGCTCCCTAAGGATAAGGGAACTAAGCACGAGATTGATCTCGTGCCTGACACAAAGTACTGTGTCACGCATCAATGGCCATTTCCGCGTGACCAGGTCACGGCGATCGACGAGTTCTTTAAAACTCGTCGAAAGGCGGGATATCTGCGGGAGTCTACCTCACCGCACTCCAGTCACATCTTTTGCGTAAAGAAATCCACTGGTGGGTGGAGAATCGTTCATGCTTTTAATAAGCTGAACGCAGCCACGGTACCGGCGCAGACGCCGATACCGCGGAAAGATGTCATCATAGATGGCATGAGCGGGAGCACCGTTTTCAGTGCTCTCGATTTAAGGGATGGTTTCTACCAAATCCTTATGCGTGAGAAAGATATTCCTCTCACGGCTGTAAGCACCCCAAGCGGTATGCTTTGGGAGTGGCTTGTGATGCCACAGGGGCTTCGAAATGCCCCTGCCACCTTCAACAGATGCGTTACACATCTATTGCGCCCGGTGCGAGAATTTGCGCCGAGCTACTTTGATGATGTGTTCATCCATAGCAAGGCTGAACATGGCAAAACTGATGTAGACATTCATAAAGAACATCTACGTCAGGTGTTAGAGCTTATGCGTAAGCACAAGCTCTATGCAAATTTAAAGAAGTGCACCTTTGGTGCACCTGAGATACCCGTTCTTGGCTGCTTTGTGGGCAAGAACGGGGTGCGCCCTGATCCGGAAAAAATCAGGGTGATCGTTGAATGGCCTACGCCAAACAATGTCAAGGAACTTCGAAAGTTCCTTGGCTTGGCGACATACCAGCACAAATATTCGTGCAATTATGCCGGTCTCATTCGACCTCTTTCTCAATTATTGAAGAAAGATATCGAAAGGCACTGGGATACCCAGTGTTAAGATGCATTTGATTCAGTCAAGCTACGCTTGACTGAAGCGCCTGTCTTGGCGATAGCCGATAGCGAGCGACCGTTTCACGTCGGTTGCGACGCGAGCGATTTCGCAATCGGCTGTGCCTTGATGCAGCGCGATCACGATGATCGTGATCGCGTAATCTTTTACCAATCGCGTCAGTTGCGCCCAGCCGAGCGCAACTATCCAGATCATGACAAGGAACTCCTTGCCATGAAGTATGCACTGGCAAAGTTTCGGATCTATCTCTTAGGAGATAGACCGTTTGTGGTTTCCACGGACCATGCGTCGTTACGCACGGCCCTGAATTCACCACACATTTCTCAAAAAATGGCACGATGGCTGTCATTCTTTGCCAAATATAACTTTACGGTTGAATATAAACCAGGAAGGTTGAACGTGATAGCGGATGCGCTATCACGATGCCCCGATTACGAGACGAAACCGTCTGTAATGGATGCAATCAGTGCAAACGCAATACGTTGCACTGCTCTGTCGTCGTCACTCGTACGACAGGTACGACGAGCGTACAAAACAGACGAGGAAACTCGTCTGTTGATTGATTACTTAAGTAGTCAAACTGATCGGAAGTGCGAGGAACTCTTTCGCGCTTGCGTGCAAAGTTACCGATTGTACGATGGTCTGTTGCTTTACAGCACACACCAACAAGATCTTAGTCGCATCGTCGTTCCAAACGACGATGATCTCAAAAATTAGATACTGTTTGAGTATCATGATGCACCGATTACGGGGCATCAAGGTCGAGAGATGACGTATGCTTCTCTCGCACGCGATTTTTACTGGCATAACCAGTATAATTGGGTACGCAAGTACGTACGCGCTTGCGAGATTTGCCAGCGCGCAAAGCCTGCGCACTCTGCGCAGGCTCACCTCCAATCTCTGCCGGTTCCGACAGAGGGTTGGAAGTCCATTTTTATGGACTTTATATTCGGTCTTCCACCCGATCATAGTCGGAAGACTGGAATAGAGGTCTTTGTAGACCGTTTCAGCAAGATGATTCATCCGTCTGCAGTGTCAGCGAATGTCACTACCGCGCAAACAGCGCGAATATTCGTTTACACGGAATGCCGGAGAACATAGTCTCGGATCGAGATCCGAGATTCACAGGACGTTTCTGGCAAGAAACGTTCTCCTTATTAGGAACGCAGTTGACGATGTCAACTGCGGACCATTCGGAAACGGCTGGGCAAACTGAACGCGTTAACCGCGTTCTCGGAGACATGCTGCGTTCATACGCGCATGCCTTCGAACAACGGAGTGACTTCGTGCCCCTCAGTGAGTTTGCAATTAATATTTCGATGCATGCTTCCACAAAGCATACACCGTTCTACGTGAATGTCTTGAAGCATCCACGAACCCCAGCTTTACTGGCGGTACGCCAAATCTAAGTGGGGGAGGGACCCGCTTAAATTTTGAGCGAGTCGATGCGCAAGTTGCAACCGCAACTTGCGAAGAGATCAAAGAGTCTTCTACTGTCGACACAGTAGAAACCCAAGCAGCTTCAGTTGATAAACTGAAGCTGCCAATGAAGACTATGTGTCTGCAGCAATGGCTGCAGACAAAGAAGGCAATCACCTACTGCTATAAAGCTGTAGGTGAATTCGTATTACAGCGTCAAGCTGTAATACGCTATGTAAAAGATGCACTTGCTTGTGCTTTTGATAAGCAGAAGCATAATGCAGACAAGAATGGAAGGAAAAACACAAATTCCTTTCAAAAAGGTGAATTAGTTTTGTTATTTACATCTAATTTACCTACACATGCAATTCGCAACTTCCCTACACGGAAGTTGTTCCTTAAATTCATTGGGCCCTTCAAGGTCCAAAGCGTCAAGGGGAATCCGTATACATAAGGCATTCCCGCGGCCATGCGCCTTCACCCAACGTTTTACGTTGGGAGGCGCAAGCCGTACCTCTCGTCTACGTCTTCGGACGAGACGCATCCCCACGTCGAATGCTTTGCTTCTTCAAGTCTCCAAAGAGTGACTTGTAATCGCCCAAAAGAGACTTGTAATCGGCTTCCAACCGATTGTGGGAAGACCGGAGATTCTCAATCTCCGCTTTCTGTCGATCAAGTTCGACCAACAGAAGATCATTCTTCTGCTGAAGGGAAACGTGAGCACCCAATATGTCGTGAATCTCTTCACGAAGGGAACGATCCTCACAGAGTGAGCCATATCGCCGCTCAGCTCAGAGCAGTTCCTCTCGAGCTTGCGGAGCTGTGAGCCATGCTCCGCGCCAACGACGGCGAGGGAATTACCAGCCCCCGCCGCCCCTGATTGATAATCAGGAGAATAAGTGGTATATTCTCGAGCGCTTGATTGCGAAGCGCTCGGTTTCCTACAAGAAGGGACAGCGTACCGAGTACTTGGTACGCTGTCATCGTAAGACGGAATTGTCGCTGTCGTATTCGACAGCGTCAGAATCCACCTCGCCTTCATTTCTCGGCGAAGAAATTCTAGCAGGCTTACGCTCGCTAGCCCCTTGCGGAGGACGGTGACATCCTCATACTCTTCTTCGGAGTCCGAAGAGTCTCCGAAGACTGACGGACACCTCTTCGCCACCCGCCATTCGGCAGGTGATAGCGTACTAGGTGTCGCACTAGCGACATCTTCACGTCCCCTCTTAGACACTGCTTCTACAGCGTCTACTACGAGAGACAATGGGTCTGTCGGCTTCTCCTCCGACGCTACATTAGCTTAAATATCACTTATGTAATGGTACCCCATTACATCACCCCCCCCATCGTCGGCATTCGATGTTGGCACCTCTGCACGTGATGCAGAGGTGGATGCTGTATTAGCATTTTCAGCAGCGCCGTTAAGAGCGCCACCGCGTGTCTCGACCATTGAATTCTTCTGGTCGTTAATGGCTGTAATCAAAATATTAATTACAGACATTAACGAGTAATAATTGTTATGACCAACAAGTGCCACCATTCGATTGGCCAATATTACATTACATTATTGGCCAACCACCTTGATTGGGGGGGTGATGTAATGGGGTACCATTACATAAGTGATATTTAAGTTGAAATATCACAGGTTAATTTCAGACTTGCTGTCTGAAATGCTAATATTGGATTATATGTTATTATAATCCAATTTGGGAAACAGATTCTGATACAAATATCTAATCTAAGAAGAGATCTAATAATAAGAGTATTATTAGATGAGTTTTATATTACATGTTTATATGATTATACTAGATCTAACTATAGTAGTTAGCTCTAAACCACTCATAAATATATCATTCTTAATTTTACCGTCTTGCAGCCACGTGTCGTAGTTATAGATTCATATATATAACAAAGGGACTTTTTAATCAATTAAATAGTCCAACTCTTAGTTTAATCTTAACTAAACTATTGAGAAACAAATTACATTGTTTCTAACCGATTGGACGCTTCCTCACATGCAATTTAACAGTGTACGACTGTAATAGCTAGCCTGTTACACCAACTATGTGGTGAATTCGAGGCGCAATATTGCAACTCGGGGGTATCAGTCGCACGACAATACTACTAGGTCGGATGAAACACCGATTGAATATCTCCACCGTCTAAATGTTGCTAGTCTAAGGGACAAAACGCCAATTAAAGATCTTAAACACGTGAATATAGCCGTGAACACGTCGAACGTTTCATCGGCACTCTGGACAACCGTGACTTGGTCGACCAACTGACCCTGCTCAGACTTAAGGCAGCTGAAGATTGGAACAGACTGAGGACATTGCAACGTGCCAAAAGTCGAGAGCTCAAGGTTGGGATGGGAGCGAATCAACATCGATCGAAGCTCCACCCTGACTAAGTCAAAGTGCCAGCGGCCCTGCCAGCAAGAGCGGCTCGTATGATTGTAATGGGGCCGGCTAGTTCCGGATCTGGAGAAGAGAGCGGTCAGTCGAGCATAGGTTCTGACGAAGAGCAGTATCGCCATATTTTTACGGCTGAAACTGTACTCCGTCCGAGGTCAACGGTTACGGGAACTGATGGACGAAAAAGAGGGGGGAACCAGTCTGACTCGGACCGTCGTCGCAGATAATATGTCCACTGTGGGTCGACCAAGCACAATGATCAAGATTGCTGGAAAATAATGATATGTGGGAATTATGGCCGGAAGGGGCATCCTTCTGATCATTGTTTTTTCGTGTGTAAGACTTGTGGAAAGATTCATGAGGCTGTTTCGTGCCCGATTGAAGCGTTTTCAACCACATGCGCAAGTGGTACGTGCCGACCAAACATGCCTGCATGCTTCCACGCTTTCAATACCATGAGCAACGCCATTAATCCTGGTCCCCGCTTTATTTGCCCCAAGGAATTGGAAGTATTAGAAACGATTCAGCTGCTTATTTAAGAAGTGATTGCCCATCCTCAGCTACCCTTCGTTCTTTCACAATCATAATTGGCCTGTAATTCCGACGTTTGCAGCGTTTCTCTAGTGTGGGATCCCCAGTTCACTGAAATGCTCAGTCATAAAAGCACTCGCCGCCTTTGCGCGGATCCCAGACATTACATCGTATTTATGACGCCAAGTCGATGCGTGGCAAATGTTCGAACGACGGGCGATACGTCCATTTATGGCGACCAGGATATCAGCTATGAACCGGAGCATTAGGTGTCGCTAAGTAGAACGTACCCGACAACGCGAGGATTTGTCACGCTCCTGTACGAACAACTTGAAACCCGCGTGCACGGAAATCGTTTGAAGGCGATGGTCGTGGGGACGCGATCCAGTATTACTTTGAATTCTTGCTCGTACACGTGTTTTTCAATACATTTTGTGACAACCCTTCTAGTCTGAATCAGATAAAAAATCTCATATGCTTTGAAACTGCTTCAAATATAGGAGCGTCGCCTTTAAGATATTGACGTCTATAAGATATACTTTAGGGTATTCACATTCCAGACAATTAGTCGGAAGTTGAACTTAAATATCACTTATGTAATGGTACCCCATTACACCACGCAATAACCAACGATCGACTGGGTTAACCTGTCGATCGACTGCGGTGGTACCGCAGGGACTAATCACCCTGTAAGTAATCCGGTTATATCAAACGATACAACCGCAGCGTCAAACAGTCTGGTGGATAGCGATGGCACCTCCAGTTCTGATCTGACACTATCAGCGGACAGTACATTCGCCGATAAGAGTTCAGGGAGCTTGCACACGCAACAGAAGTGCCGTTGCGTGTTGCGAGAGTGAACAAAAGGGGTGACAAAGACCACCGTGTTGAAGTACAACGGACGTCGTGAGAAAGTCGCATCCGCGGTGGAAAGTAACCACCGTGAGAACGAAGAAGCAGCACAGGTGAAAACGACACCTGTGTTGAAACACCCACGACTAAGAACAGTCGTTAGGTTCCTAATTTCATGATAGGTAGGTAGTGGCCACCTTGACGAAGAGACCTTGCGCACGGGTGACACAGATCGCCGTTTAGACGAACAGGAAATAGATCAGACGAGTGCGTCTGATTACGATCATGAGTCCGTCGAGACTATTAACGTCTTGACGCAGACAAAGACTGGATTAGCTACCCAGTCTCTCACACTTGACAACCCTTCAAAATTAGGTTCGGGGGTGATGGCTCTTCCAGCTCTAAGATGAAAGAAGTTCACAAGGAACTTGCACGATGACCAGATCGAACAAATCTGTATCATCGTTGTAGCAGACAAGGTTGTGGATATTTGTGAACAAATATCCACAGTGCATTCCCAATGATCAACCAAAAGTTCAGCGCTTGGAAGCGCAGATCTGGGAGCCGCTTAAAGCGAACTCCCCTTACTATGATATGCTTTGGAAATACGCAGTTGTATTCCTAGAAGAAATTCCATGCGAGCTTCCTTCAGACGAAGAGACTCGAATGATATTAACCTCGTGTCTGGCACGAAGTATTCTGTCAAGCGGCAATAGCCGTTAACGCGTGACTAGGTAAAAGCAATCGACAAGTTCTTTAAAACTCGTCGTAATGCGGGACATGTGCGGGAGCCTAACTCACCGCGGTCTAGTGTCACCTTTTGTGTGAAGGAGTCCAAACGAGGGTGGAGAATCGCTCGCGATTACAATAAGCTAAACGCAGCTAGGGTACCGGTACAAACTCCGATACTGCGCAAGGATGTCATTATAGATGATGCGTGAGAAGGATATCCCTCTCACGGCAGTAAGCAACCCAAGCGACATGCTTTGGGAGTGACTTGTCTTGCCACAGGGGATAGATATACCCTTGCAACATTTAAAAGATGTGACACGCATCAATTGCACCCGGTACGTGAATTTGCACCGAGTTACTTCGACGAGTGTTCATCCATAACAAGGGTAAACATGCAAAAAAATGATGTAGATGTGCACAAAGAACATCTACGTCGAGTGTTAGAGCTTATGCGTAAGCATAAGCCCTATGCAAACTTGAAGAAATGCACCTTCGGTGTACCTTGGCTGCTTCGTGGGCAAGAACTGGCTTGACTGCATTGGACGGTTCTTGGTATTAGGTGTCCCAATGCCATTCGACATCTTTCTTTAAAAGCTGAGAAAGAGGTCTGATGATCCGGCATAATTGCACGAGTACTTATGCAGATATATCGCCAGCCCAATGAACCTTTCGAAGTTCTTTGACGTTGTTTGGTGTAGGTATTCAACAGTCACCCTGATTTTCTCAGGAAAGGTTCATTGGAGAGACTTCTTGCCACTCAATACAAGTTGCAACAGTAACTTGCGAAGAATGGATGTGTCCACTACTGTGACCGCTTATTGCGAATATGTGTCTGCGGCAATGGCGGCAGACAACGAAGGAAGTATATCTACTGCTAATACAGCAGTAGATGACTTCGTATTACAGCCTGACGCTATGTGAAAGACGCACTTTCCTCTGCTTTCGACAAACCGAAGCAGAATACAGACAAACATGGAAGGAAACACTACATACTTGTTCCTACAAGAAAAGTGAGTAAAAGTTCCTTTACCTACTGCTAATTACCTACACAACAAATAAGTAACCCCCTACACGGAAGTTGCTACCTAGAGTCGTTGGACCATTCAAGGTCCAAAGTGTCCGAGGGAATGTCTATACATTAGATATCCCCGCAGCAATTCGGCTGCACCCTACGTTTTACGTAGGGCGCCTTAAGCCTTACGTTTTGTCTCAGTCTTATGACGAGACGCATCTCCACGGCGTATTCCGTGCTTCTCCAAGTCTCCCAAAAGAGATTTAAAATCGGCTTCCAGCCGATTGCGGGATGTCCGGAGGCTTTCAAGCTCCGTTTTATTGCGGTCAAGCCGACCAGCAGAAGATCGTTCTTCCGCTGAAGGGCGAAATGCGCGCCCATCAGGTTGCGCATCTCGTTGCGAAGAGACCGGCAAAAATGTCTTCACGGCGTAAGTCATATTGGAGAACAACTTAAGGGGAGCCTTCTCGAGCTTGCGGCGCTGGGACCGATGCTCCGCAACAACGACAGCGAGGGTACAATCGGCCCCAACTGCCGCCCCTGACTGATAATCAAGGGAATTAGCGTTATATTCTTGAGCGCTTACTTTCGAAGTGCTCGATTTCTTGTAAGGAGGGTCAGCTTATCGAGTACTTAATATTGGTACGCTGGTTGGGTTACTACCAAAAACTTTGACTCTTGGGAGCCGATCGAGGTTCTGATGGTTGGCGCCCCTGATCTTCCGATGGAGTGTGAGAAGGACCTACTTCTCCTCAAACTAGCAGCACCAGGTGTTGATGCATTAAGGGCACCAATAAGATCCTTAATCTCGGAAAGGTATGTAACCACAGTACCTATGCAATCCCTCCTCACTTATGCGAGGAGAACCCCTCGGACAACGAGGGCAATTAATATGTGAAGGGACACTGTAGGGTATCTCTTCCCGAGTGCAGGCAAAGTGAATACACTCCGCTTTGCCAAAACGCGAGTGCTTTAAGAAGCATTTTATCCGAACTCTTCTAAATTTTGTTTTGTGGTACAGTCATACCTCCCAATAAGAACTCCCCTAACTGGCACAAATCGTGTATCTGAACCCACAAGCGTCTGCATCAATCAGTACAGTATGTTTTTGTATGGAGGAGCGAATTCCCTCTTTTTCTAGAAAATTTTATAAGTGGACACCACTTAAGCATTCCGACTATCTTTATAGTAGCCGTCCTTCAAGTATTTATTGAGTATTTTTACGTACATTAGCTGTATCAATACCTTGTGCCTGCCAATGAAGTAGTCGCTCTATAGCTGAGAGATTATAAGTTCCATCACTGTCGGTAGACAGTTTCACCCCATATCAATGACAATTGTGGACGTATGCAATCGAACCTAGCATGTCGGATACTTTCTGAGCTTTGTATTCGGAGTGACGCAAGCCTAGATGTACATAGACAAGCTATGAATGAATAATGCACGCCGTCTCGAGATTGGTCGCCTCTTCAGCTTCTTGTCTACACTTGGTAAGAATTTTTCAGCAAATCCAAACGTATAAGTCATCAGCTGGGATCATAATCCCTCGGGTTTTTTAAGACTTGAACTCGGTCGTAATCGGTGATGCATCGGTCGAAAGCAAACGTTAAATATGTCATGATGTCTACACTCAATTTAATCATGGAGAGAATGAATCGAGCGTCAGCTAAAATGAACGGAAGCTTCGCTAAGGCTTTTACGGCAATCAGAACTCTTAGTCCTTGGCGAGAAAAAAAATTAAACTTGTCACAATCGGACCCTCATCAAAGTAGACTTGTCTCCACAAGAATACGTTTCACCTCTACATCCGCAATGTCTTAGTCGCTTCAGCCAAAATGAACTACCACCCGCTAAAGGATTGGGTGGAGTATTCGATGTAATATACGCACACCAAAAAATTACATCGACGAGTTTTTATACGATAGCTGCCACACCTGCCAGTGCTGGTGATCAATACGACGCTCTCGCAAGTTCGACTTCTTTCGTTTCCTCTGTCACTAGAAATTTCGCCACCAAAACTGTCGCGGTATCACTCCATAAGCTTAAGACAGAACAACATCTTCGTGTATTTTTTCGCAAGCAGAACCTTTAGCATATATTCACTCATTGTATAGGACGGAGTACAGTAGTGGCTCTACCTTATCTCACCCCCCCCCATATATGGCGTTTCTATATCTGGACCACTCGAAATTTCTTGGGTGATCGATACCCTAAATTACCATCAATTACTAACCAGTACCCTAATTATTGCTAATCGGTACCCAGACTCGATCTTTTTAGTAGTAAAATGTAGTCTAATTAGTCTTAACTATTAGCTACTATAAAAATATGCATTCTAGAATGTAATCTAGGCTCAGTCATCTTGGATGTGTTCACGTCGCGTAACACACATGGTTGTCCTTGAAAGAGAGATGGGAAATCCATATCCGGTGCTGGAGGTTGATTAAAGACGCACTGTGCACTGATTTTCAGTCGGATACCTTCTTCCCTCGTTGCATATAATCTTTCTTCATACTCTGCCACTGCCTCGACTTGAGCTCGACATTGACTCCAAATGAACTGGAGATGATCAAATGCATCCTTCACAATTCCTTGAAAAATTGCTTGATTTCTTAGCTGCCATAACCATGCTATACAAATCCCACAAAGTCCTTTCCAAAGTCGTTGAAAAACTTCCATGTAGGATTCATCATACCACCCATGTTGTAACATCATTGCCCGTTTTATACTTGAACATATTGGAGGCGCACATCGGGATACCACCGCTGTTTGAAATGTACCCAATGCCGAGTCCGATATCGTCAGACCGCTCCAGTGCTGAATAGGTCGCCGCCAGAAGGCTCTCGCCCGTTTACATTCCCAGAGAATGTGGCTTATATCTGTCCTTGTCCCGGTACATCTGTCATCGAGTTTACATTGCCTGTCTGGTGTCGTCCGGATGTGATAGGTATTCAGTTGCATGGTTACAGCTCTGAACTGTACCTACACTTGATAGTTAGTTAACATATTATCGTGATCCCATACCTTATGAGGCTCCACATCTTGTATGTTAGTCCACCAAGAACTTGTCTCACATCGATTTTTCCACTTCGACAGTAGAGTTTTCAATTGCGGTGCTATCCCGAGAAAATACAACCTTCGAAAGGACCTTCGTAATTTTGGCCATATCTTCCTTATTGGTGTATTGTCCTCTTCCGTCCAACCGATCATATGTAAGTCCGGATGGGGGTGAAACACCACCGACTCTTCCAGTATTGATGGAGTATCATGAGCTTCCTGAATTGTACTGAATATACCACCTTCCATATTATCCCATCCGCTTGTTGTGTTAGGTTTACAGTTGCTCCGTTGACCTTCGCTGTACCTCGGACCGACCCAGGTGCTACTAAAGCCCACATGTACGATTCCAAACACGCCGGCCCCCGACACAAAAGAATTGGCGGTCGTTCACCAATTGTATGACCTATTTCCACTCTTGGCAACGCCAAAATGATCGCACATAACCACCTCCCTGTTTTGGCATCGTGTGTGATTGTCCATCTACTCCTTGCACCTGCCAAACATAATTTGTTTTCGTTAGTCTTACTATTCCTAAATCTCGAATTGGTACTGGCGGAATGCGCTCATATTTCCGCGGAATTAACACCGCCGCTCTTTTTTGTTTAATCCACGGGTTTAGACGCCCAACTATACGTCCCCAGCACGGAGTCATCGATTGTGGAAGCAAGTCGTGATAAGTGTACTCATCAGTATCTAGAGTGATACTAAGCACATCACCATGTTTGAGTCCATGGCCCTTCATTCCTAATCTTCTTTCCATATTATCTATCACCGCCGGCAACATCGTTTAAGTGTACCTTTGTATCTGGCTGAATTGGTCAGATTTTGGTCCTAACCACTCCATGACTGTTCTGGCTACTGACCGCTGTCGCATTCCATGAACTGAGCGACTCGCTTAACATACTGTGTAGCCTGTCACTGATGTTATCATTTGCCCTGCCGAGATGTCGGAACCGATACCAGCTAAGTCTAACCACGCCCTTTGATAACAATCACGCGCTGGGATAAGCCACTGATATGCCAATTTTAGGCGTTGAACCTGTAAAGCAACTGGAATCAATATAAGGCCTACTCCTCCAGCCGCATGCGGGGTAAATAGTAAGGTAGGCGATATCTTGTGACGCTCTTTCTCACCGATGGTACTATTTCTCCACAAAAAAGCCTTCTGAATATGCACCAGTTCTCGTAGTGCATCAGGCGGAGGATCAAACATCCGAGCTGTGAAAAGAATGGAAGGAATTGCAATCACGTTTCCATAGAAGCCGTACCACATTCCGTAGCTGTTGCTAACCGCCGTTGAATACCCCGAATTCGCAGTGCCCAATTTACACATTGTAAGTTCGCCCACCCAAAATATAGCCTAAATATCTAATGGTTTCTCCTTCCGGTAAAACCGGTAAAGTGTACCACTTTTCTGGCACATAAACCGAATTTAGAAATAAAAATTTGCTTTTGGCTGGTTGAACGTGTAAACCCGATAGATCTCCAAAACGCCGGACTACTTCCAGAGCAATAGGCACTTGTTCCGTGTCGTAAGAAAATTGTCGAGTCATCCACAAACGCTGAAAATCGATGTTGTATGGCATGATCGCTTTTTAGAGGGGAAATCCCTTCTAACCTCTTTTCCTGGAGTAGAGCTAAGGCAAGTGGCTCGACTGCTAATATGAAAAGTAATGGTGTTAAAGGGCACCCTTGCATGATGCCGGACTTGACTTGTAGTGGCTCCGAAAACTGATTATTTACCTAGAATTCCGCCGTCGTCCCTGCATGAATTCTATTCATTAAATCGATGAAATGGTCCGAAAATCCGAACAAACGTAATACCATGAAAGTATTTTCGATCAACCGTATCATACGACTTACTAAAGTCGAGAAACATTATTCCAGCGCTCTGGGCTGCTGCAACCTTCCGTTGATCCTTATATTTTGCGAAAGTCGACTTCATCATAATTACAGCTTTATCCATACGCCTACCAGAAACAAACCCTTGTTGGGTTTCCCCTTTCAACTTCCTTAAGAAGGACTGAAGACGACGTGTCATGATTTTAGCAAATAATTTATATCATGTTGTCAAGAGATTGGCCTATAATCCAGGGCATCACTTGAGTCCCCTTTTTTTCGTAATGGGATAACGACTGCCTTCAAAAATGAACTTGGCGGGTCCATACCCGCTAACATTTCATTTAATATTCGCGTAAGAGGTCCAATTAGAATGTTCGCAAAATCCTTGTAAAAGCCATTGCCTAGCCCATCATGGCCGGCTGCTTTTCTGCGATCGAGACTCTTTATAGCCCATTCCACGTCCTCGTCCTGAATATTCTCCAGTAACATTTGGTTTTAAGTCGGGGTTACCTTCCGGTGACGTGGCACTTGCATAAAGCGTTGTAATTCCTCCATTAATCTAGTCCTTTAACCGTCCGGTGGCTGTAACTGAGGCTTTTTTCCAAGTAGCTGAAAATTTATCAGAAATTGATAGGGATTCTGCAAAGGGCGGTCCAGATGTTGCAATGATTCTAGAAACAGTCTGGTCTCGTTCCCAGATGGATGCCCGTTTTAATAACCATCTGACATCGGCAGCCGATCTGTGTAAACGTAACCCTCGGCGAAATGACCGTTCTTTATGTAGCGCTTCCTCAAGGGCGTGAACAATATGTTTTCGTTCAGTAGCATTATCCCGAGCTGTTCTTTGAAGATGATGAAGCCTCCTTCGCCTTCTTTTTACTACCTTCTTCCGTACTTTATAGATTATATCTCGAAATTTATTAATACTGTGATCCCATGTTAAGGCGGATTGAATTGCAATCTCATCGTTAGACGATCGGCAAGCATGGTTTGAATCTGATCCGCTTTGGAATCCGGGAAGGGATATGGCATCCGTCTATTGGCCAAATGAGTTCGTGATATTCTTGGATCTTTCAGACACAGAAACACCTGATTGTGATCAGAAAACACTGGTGGTGCTTCCACTGCTACCCAAACAACCCAGTTTTTCCACTGCTCGGAAACGTAAAATCGATCTATCCGACTAGCTTGATTTCGACGCCAATAAGTGTAATGATCGGAAGGGTCAATTGATAACTCTCCCATCACAGGCATCATTAACAGGCGTACCAGACTCGATCTTTTTGCCACGAGCCTTGCTAATAGGTTCTCGAAGTACCCTTTAAAAATTAGCGAAATGCAAATGCTGGTTTTAATAACTGAACGACGCATAAGAGTATTGGTGGAGGTGAATAAATTCATTTGACGCTCACTCTTTTGCCTGTGCAGACGGATAGGTACATTATGAAAGTATTTCAGTTACCGAAGTATTTGCGCAGTCGTTTGGTCTGGTTAGAGAAAATGAGTTGTCGGTGCCCAAATGCGTCCCAGGACCTTACGACGTATTTTTTTCCTTGCGGATATACAAGATCGTAATGGGGCTATGCACGCAGTGGTTCGTGTGCAACTCTAACGTGACATTGCACTAATTACTCCTTTTTTGAAGGATCATTAGACCTTTGCTAACTATATTTTACGAATCTGTGGCACAACTCTCCCTCAAAAGTTTGGAGATACGTGCAATGTGTGGATAGTGAAACTGAGTCGCTTTAAGCATGGAGCCAACAGCAGATGGCTCCAACAATTTTGTTGCTAGGAATGAAAAAAATACGGTGTAGCTGTTACGTGAAAGTTCGAATTTGCTTTGAACGGTGGAAAAGAAGATAATCAGTCGTTTCAATGCTATATCTAGATAATCCGACAATCCACTTGTCGTGTATAATGCAGAATACGCAAACAGCGTTAATACAGCAACGAGGTTCGTGAAAAAGTCATTTCTATCTTATGGTACCGATTAGCATGGCTGATGCGGGTCTCGGGTACCGATTAGCAATAATAATGTGAGCAGGGTACTGATTAGTAATTGCTGGTTAATTTAGGGTACCGATTAGCGATTTCCCCATCAGCGATTTCCCCAATTTTCTTGGGTCATGAGTGCGCTACATAAGGTGTGAATGCACAAGTGGTGTATTATACACATTGTTTTTAACTTTTGGTATAATTTCCCATTAGCAGTTCTAAATTTGGTGTATTGGCCCTATCCTGTTTTTCGGTATAGGTTTAGGACTACCATGGTTGAAGACTACGCAGTCCGCGCACCCCTGGATGATCCGGGTCCACCCCCGGATACTGACAATCCTGGGGAAGGCAGTTCCAGTATGCCCATAGTAGTGGACGACGGAGATATTGCTGGAGAGAAGGCAGCGACGGGCGGCCCTAAGGATGCTGGAAGCCCGATGGAGGGGGTCGAGAATGCGACCACCGCAGAGTCGGCAGACGGATCGATCTTGAAATCAGCAGACTCAGGCCGAGATGTTACAAATGCGGTGTCAGTTTCATCGGAGAAACCGGTTTTACCGATTCAAAAATCGGCAGACTCAGTACAAGGTGTACCCAGTGAGGAAGAAGTATTATCGGAGAAACCGGTTTTACCGACATCACAATCTCAGGTCAGGAACATAAACCTGACTTTCGAAAAAAAGAAGCAAGGTGAAGGAGAAGCGTCAGCTGCGAGTCTGATGCAGAGTGTGGTACCTAATGATGCGCAGGTGCCACACAGTCTGGACCAAGCCCTTCACACTGCATTAAAGGAAGCGTCGGTAACAAGTCCAAGGGCGCAGGCGTGGCTAGACCTCGTCCGAGACCTGTTCGCTGCCATATATGTTAAAGTCCGGGGGCCAGTTTCTCGCTTATCAAAGGCAGCTAAGAGGTTCCCGACGCTCAAGGCCCCCGAAGTTGAGCGTTTATTGGATTATTTCGAGATTGCGGTCGTGGAAAGCGGCAAGGATTGGAAGGAGTGGCGTCAACAAGTAGTTGGTGCAGCTGTGCAGGCACAACGTTCGCCGCTATCGTTTGAAGGCATTCTTTGGAAGAGTATCGGGCAGGAAAAAGTTAAGAAGGCTGATTTCCTACCAGCCCCACTCAAGGGCTGGGCAAACAAAGTTGCAGGGCGGTCAGCAGAGGAGTCCGAAGACCAGTTAACAAAGAAGACCATTTTATTCAAGACAACTGTGTTTAAACCTGATGAAATTTCTCGTTTACGTGGAGTTTGCGAAAAAGATAATGGAAAATTCGCGCCAATGATGGTACGAGCTGGAACAGATGAGTGGCGTATTTTGCAAGGGCTAGTCGAAGGTATGATCATAGCCAAACAAATGCCGCAATTTGTTAAGCGCATCATGAAGATTGATGAGCAAGTGCGCTTTGTTCAAACGATCCGAGCCCAAGCGGAAGGGTGTCTTGTGATGGACTTAAGTGGAGAAAGTCCGATAAAAGAAGCCTTCTTAAGCACGAAATGCTTACAAGAAAGCATAGCCACGGCGGCAGTAACACGTGGCTGTGGAGGTGTTATGTTGTGGAAGATGGTCGCCCAAGTGAAGAATATAAGCTATGATGGAGGGAAGCACACCTTGTATTTTCACTTTTTCACGCGATATATGGCTGCTAAGTTTGCAGGAATGAAGGTACCTTTCCATAGGTATGATCACATGCTCAGGAATATTCATCAAGAGCATTCGACATCGGCGAGATCGGCATGGGAATCTCAAGTCGACAGAAATGGAGAAAGGTATGAGCACAATGGCTTTTACTCGTGTGTTCTTAAGAACATCACCAGATCAGCCAATCTATTAAAACTCTCAGGATATTTACGGAAGATATTGGGGGTGGACTTTCAACTGGATGACTTGGATAAAGGAGGTCCCTACTCAATCGTCAACATTGTGGGAGCTTATTGTTGAGTCGGACGCGTGCCCGTCCCCACTTCGAGGTATCAAACGGATATACTGGGGGCAAACCATGCTGGTTGTGGAGCACCCGGCGATGCGCGGTAGAAGACAGTGCTTGTGATGTGGGTAGGCAGGTCACCCGATGAGGAAATGTACAGCGTCCTTGGAGGACCTTCTTAAATCGCACTGTTTACAAGTGAATTTGGAAGATTTTAAGAAGTTCACTCCCCCAGCAACGACTTTCCGGAGTATGGAGGAGCTGCGGAATCAAGTGGAGGCCGTCCGACTACACCAAGACGATGAAAAGAAGCAGGTAGAGGTAAAGGATGAAGACAGTGAAGAAAGGGATGCGGAAGATGACGACTCTTCTAAGAAAACGTCCTTTCAAGGAAAAGCGCCACAAACGGCGCTGACAGGGGAAATTCGGGATCCCAACGCATCGACTAACCCCAATAGGTCGCAATCCGAGTCATCTGACTGGGTTACCGTGAAACCGAAGAAGAAAAGGCGAGAAGTACGCTCGCAACAAACGGGAGAAGAGGTTAAAAAGCAGACAGGAACCTCGGCTTACAGCTCAAGCCTGAAATCGAATCTGGAACAGACAAGGACATTGGAGAACACTAAAGTCCAAGCGGAATTGCCCAGAAAAGAAAACACGAAAGTCAAGGCGCAAATTGAGGACAAAGCTACCCGGCTAAAGGAAAATGAATCACACACGGAGAAATCAGATCGATCAGAAATGACGCGAAACCTAAAGAAACTTCGACACAGGAAAAAGGTCGAAATACTACAGAAAAAGGCTAGCACTCTGCTAATGCTGGAAGGAAGTGAAGAAGACTATTTGTCGAATATTCTAGCGCAAGTGAAAGAAGAATGTGGAACGATCAGGGTAGCCAAGCCCAAAGATGAGACTTGGATGGGGTCACCGGATTTGAAAACGAGCCAAGATGTCATCCACTGGTTAAATTTCCGGTCAATCCCAACACCGGCGACTGGTAACTGTCAGATATATGCAGTTTGTCAAGGTCTAACATGTTCAGATACTTTACTGGAAAATAAAAATTTACTCGAGGACATGACAAAGCAACTCAAACAAGGGTGTCTTGTGCGGGCGCCGCTAGACTTCGACATAAAGTTTCCACCAGGAGTGAGGAAAGACACCTGGAAGGAATTACAGCGAGGAACCGATTCCACGTCTCCTAAAGAAACAAAGAGATTATTTCAGGGATATCCTCTCGAATTCGCGGAAAGTAGCTCACAAGTCGACGTCAATATAGCACCGGATACGTGGGGTAGCAACGATACGCTGTTAACCTTGAGTACGGTGCTTCAGCGTGACATTTATGTCATCAGCCATCCGCCAGGATTCAACGTACCTGGTGTACACTTTTACACTCCGGAAACAAGAACACTGCGAGGAAAGAGCTATCAAACCAGTGGAGAGTACCCATGAGCATTGTAGACTCCATAACAAAATGCGGACCTCTTTACAAGCGGGGAAAGCAGACCAACAGGGGAAATTACCGATAATATTACGCTATGGTGGACAACATTATTCGGCGATATTACTTGGAAACAGAGAACGTGCCACAGAAGACGTTACTATGGGGGGCAGCAGTGAAGATGAAGATTTTGACGATTATAAGGCTTCGGAAGTTTACAAGCTCGTCACAGATGAAGCAGAGCATGGTGATTCTTTCGAACTTACAACACGATGTGAAGATTCGTTATGGTAATCAGTCGCCTTGGGATCCGGACGAATGGGAAGGCAACTTCGATGATTTACTTGGTCGACTAGAAGGGCCCACGATTCATCACGGTTTGAAGTGCGAAATAACGGATATAATCATGACGAAAGATCCGCGGATGTGCGAGTTGTTACATTTCTTAGCAGACACGGTTAGCAAATTGTCGTTACCAGAACAGGAAGAGATGATGCGGGTCAACATATCGGACCCAACCATTCAAAAATATATTATGCAAAAATATCAAATTTCTGCACCAATTTTGAATCAATGGTACGAAAAAGTATGCATGGAAAACCAACCGGAATCAGAATGCCTGCTTCTCTCGGATGGCTCCCCATCAGGATCGGAGTATAAGGAGTCTGATATGTCGCCCAGCTCGCAAGATACTGTGATATCCGAACAAGATGGTAACCAGACTCTAAAAAGGATTTGTCGTCGGGATGGAGAGGAACCAAAAGCAGAGCCAATGGAGATGAGAACTAATGGATGATTTCGAGAAAAGTGCTGGAAATAGTGAAAATGAACGAATGTCACTGGATGAATTTAAAATCACATGGCATGAATTATTACCGCACTGGGAGGAGCAAACTGGAATTCCTTTTCCCCTAGTAAGACCCTCTGGGTGAAAGCAGCCCATCATGAGTCGAACCGGTTGTTACATCTAATTAAAGATGTCCCGGGCTCCCATTATATTTTAGACAGCGTGCACCCCAGTGTATTAGTGGAGTTAACGAAACCGTGGCGGGAACAATGTTGGCTGGATGTTATTGAAGCAGGGAAACGAGAAGGTTTAGCAGACATAACGGGACAGTGGTTTTCGGAGGGGGAACACAGATTCATGGTAGTGATTGGTTCCGCGCAGCGAACCGCGATCATTAATAGTACACAGGAATGGACCAGACTACGGAAGTTACAGTAGGGAGGAAACGTGATGCTTAAACTTTTGGCCCCTAGACAAGTCATACAATTAGCAGGGATGTTAATCTGTTCCCACGTCTTCGCAGAACAGATAGCGGCCCTAGTTGGAGATGACTATCACCCAAACGATACCATCATGTGCCTGCTACAACGGCATTTAAAGGTGGTAAACAAACGTCAAGATTATGCAGAACGGATTCAATTAATTGAAAAAGGGGCCCCGGAAGCATGGAGAGAATTATTTGAATTTGTCACGCCCCGACCCTTCTACAAATGTTGAATAACCAAGACAATCCACATCAGGACCATGAGAGTCCGGTTCACTATTAAGGGCACCGATATGGTCGATGTCAGTAACCACACGTATTTTACAATGGACAAGCTCGACACATATGTGAAATATCGTATGCTTAAGGATATGGAATATGGGGCAAATTCAAAACAAAGGTTTGAATACAAGCAGCAAAACACTTACACCTTTATCAGCCAGAATGTCCGCGGATTTGTACAAAAAGACGTAGCAGCCTGGATGTCGGCTTGGAGACGTGGTTACCCGAACAACCAGGCTGAGATGATTTTTTTGCAAGAAACACATATTGATTCACTCTCTGAAGGTGAGGCAATGGCGAAGCATTGAGCGTTATTATGGGGGAAGGTCGATCAATACAAATCACTTTCTTATTGGAGCATTTTTCCAAAAAAACAGGGTGGTGTGGCGATCCTACTTGCTCCGACTATAGCCACTCATATCACACCGTGGAAGAAAGAACATTGGTCCCAAAGGCTAATGGTTTTGAAGTGGAAGGAAAGGATAATTCTGAATGTATACGGTCCATCGAGTGACGTTAAAGGCCGCGAAAAGGTTTAATATATTCACTGCGACAACTCTTCATACGACGCCCGCGACCTTGCTTGCTGGGAGGGGATTTAAACTGTGTAGCCTCCCCAGCTCTCGATCGACTCGGTGGTACAAGATCGGTGCGTCCGGAAAGTAAGGCTCTTCGAAGAGTAGTCACAGAATGGCAGTTGGAGGATGCTCGTCAATTAATGATATCACCGCTGGAAGATCTGAAGTTAGAACCCCATGATCACTTTACTTATTGGAGAGGTCAACAGGCCAGTCGTCTCGACAGATTCTATGTGTCAGGCAGGTGGATTAATTGGGTGTCCTGGGTGGAGGTCGAACCTCCGCCAGTTTTCTCCGATCATAACCAAGTTGGATTAGTATTGAAGGATCCAAGTGTTTCCAGAAATCTCCCACCCGCCCGTAAATTTTCGTATCCTTTCCCCGGCTCACAGGCGGATGGAGTTAAAAGGATGATTATGGAACGGTTATAGGACACAAAATGGAACTCGAAGGCCATAAGAAACTGGGATGGAATGATGATCTTTTGTCGGGCGGTAGTTTTCAATGTACGAAGAAAGGTTGCACGTAAGCGAAGGAAGAGAGTGCATCAAATGAAACGGACAATAAGCGAGACCGCGTCAACAAGAAAACATTATGTCTCCGCCATAGCGGAATCCCTGCATCGAGAGAGGTCCATACGGAGAGGTGCTCGTCTGCACCGTTCGGCCGCTGATGTGCGATGGTTATTTAAGAGAGCCTCTGTATGGGAGAGAGACCAGACAGTATCTCAAATACACGCAACATCGGGGCCCCTTTTGCAGTGGATTTGTCGATTCCTGATCGTTTCGCAACAACATGGTCAGGAATACTAGGACAAAGTGGATTTGTCGATTCCTGATCGTTTCGCAACAACATGGTCAGGAATACTAGGACAAAGTCACAGAGAGGTTACCAGACAGGAATTGTTGAAAGAAGTGCGACGTTTTATGGAAATTCCAGCTACTAGGAAAGTGACTGACTCCCAAAATAAAGAGTTACTCTTAGAGATCACCCCCGACGATGTCGAATGGGCGATAAAAAGTATTGACCGGAGGAAGGCAGCTGGCCAAGATGGAATTGGAAATGATTTCTATAAGGACTTTTCGTCAATTTTAGTGGATCCACTTACGCAGATGAAAGCAGTGGTCATACCATTGCGAAAAAAGGGAGACTCCAGTAACGCATTGTGGTAAAGCGATCGGAAAATATTGGGACTGAAGTGGACCACACATGGCCGTTGATTGGTGACGATAGAACACCCATCAACATATGACGGTTGATGGGTGGGAAAAGGCTGATCACAGTTAAAGGAAAAGGTGGCGGACAACGGATATTCACGATGTGGAGAAATCAGCCAAGTACTGTCGTTAAGCCCAGTCCCAGACACTGACGGAATGATGGAGATCACGATCACGATCGTTACTACAGTTACTAAGTGGAGTTCCCGTGGATGTAATAAGAAAAGAATAACTGTTGACATGACGTGCCAAGGGCAGGGGTCCAGCCGATCTATGAATGACATGGTGGTTGAAGTTGATCATGACACGTGGTTACGGCCTGATCAGCTTATTATGCCCGAGCAATGAAGATTAGATGTGGAATGAAGTCGGGCATGTGGAGTGACAGGTTGTGTGAGTGATGATAACCTATGGTTTGTCCGAAGATGACGTGGCAAGGCCTGATCAGGCCTGATCAGCCGAGATCGGAGCTATATGGTTGTCCTGACGGGATATAAAGGTCGGAAGTATGGCTTAGAAGATGAATTGAGTCGTGATGATGATGACCCAGAGCGTTCCCGAGGTGATCAAGGGCTGATCGGCCTGATCACCACCTGATCACTCGCTTGATCACTATGCCGATCGTGATCAGGGCTGATCAGCCTCTGATCAGCGTTCAGATGCAAGGGCAAGTAAGTTCTCGGTTTAGTCGGACTGTATACGAAGTGGACAAGTGCTGAAGAGCAGATCTCAAGTGGTTTCAAGGTCGTTTGTTGAAGATCGGGATGGGTTGAAGATCTTTCGAAGAGTCGGATCGTGATCAGGGCATAAGTGGTACAGATCAGCTTGAAGGTGCAGTCAGGATGGGCAAGGTGGTGCTACGCAACCGTGCGACGAAGTAAATAGGTTCGAAGTATAAGTCAGGCATGAGTTGATGTACGGTACACAGGTATAGGACATTGCATATATAATAACAGGTTTTGATTTTCCCCCTAAAGCAAAGAGTCGCTCCGCCACGTGTTGCGGTCATTGGGAGCACAGGGTTGATTAATCCCCTCTTGCTCAACTAATTCCCGGTTAAGACGCGCTTAGACGCATTTTGGCTTACCGGAAGACCCCCGACGGGTTTGTTTTAGGTGATCGAAAAAGACGCGCTAAGACGCATTTTGGCTTACCGGAAGACCCCCGACGGGTTTGTTTTAGGTGATCGAACCTCACCCTCAACGCACACGTGTTTGGAACACGTCTATAATATTGGAAAAGGTTTTGTGGAGATAACGTTTGTGAATTACTGTGGAAGATCGTGGATTGATCGCGTTTTCTTGTTTTCGTTATATCTCTCTCTCATTGGCTGGCCTGATCAGACGAACTTTCCTGATCAGTGCCTAGATACTGATTAAGTATCGACCCCAACCCGTTCTCCGGTGAAGATTTCCACCCGAGGACACCCCCCGTCTCGAGAAGGTCATCCCCTCCGACCTGATCAAGATCATCGTTTTCGTCACCGAGTCCACCTAAGTGAGTGTAACCACCCCCGATCAACGGGTACACAAGGTGAGATGAAGTTAAACATAGATCCTGACGAGCATGAAGACCGGCCAGATGACCGGGAGGATCAGATCAGTCACCACAATGGTGATTCATCTGATTCCGATGCTGATCAGGATCGACGGAGTACCCCCTCCGATAGTTGGTCGTCCGGGCCAGTGGGTATCCGGATTCCACCCAAGACTTCGGTCATGGATTTGGAAATCGGCTCCACCACAATGGTGCGCGTGCCCGGATCACTTGGTGACTCAGGATATCACCGTGATTCCTTTGATGATGAAAAAGATGTGAAAATCAAAGTGGAGGAAACTTTTTCGGGTGTATTGGAGGAAGGCGTATCGCCTCCGATGCTGTCCATTTCTAAAGGAAGCGATGATCGACCTGGTTTGGTGGAGTGCCAGGTCGAGATTAAAGATGAAATAACTCCCCACATGGCCCCGATCGGGGCCGATCTGGGTTATAGTAAAGTTGACTATAACCCAGGAAAGGATCGAGGTGTTAACCTTGATCCTATGCATAAGAAGAAAATGGAAAAATACAGAAAAAACATGGGGGCGGATCATTGCGATCCACCTAAAAAATATGTGAAACCTAAACCGAAGATCTTCGAGGAAGACGAAGAGAAGATCGAACCAGCCGAGAAGACCACTGTCCAAGATGTGGAACGACTGTTCTATCTTCGAGAGTTTCACAAGTTCCTGGCTACCAACCGAGTGATGAAGATCATTAAACCTAAGATCATCGGGAAGCTTGAAGGTCGAGCGACCCGGCCGGTGATCACAGGCAGTCAACTTGATCTGATCAGGAACCTCTTGGCGCAGATCGACGAGGTTGGCTTCACTACTGGTGCCTTCGACGCGAATATGCTATTCGATCTGGATCAAGAGACGATCAGAGAAGCTATGACAACTCTGTATGATCACCTTGCCTCGTTACTAGGGGCGAACCCAGTGGTTCAGTCGCCGATCGCGGATCCTTCGCACCGATCACAGTTGGTTGAGTATCCTATGGATATTGAGTCGATATATCAATCGTCATCACAATCTGGAGCGGCATCCACCGACTCCTCGGTTGGGATCACACGTATGACGTTGGGCCCGAAAGGGATCCAGCAGATCGACCCCAAGATCGAGTCGCAGAACAGGAAGAGAAAGCCTGAACCTGGTAGAGTCGGATCGGACGATAGTTTTGAAGATGCTCAGGAAGTGCCACAGACCAATCCGACCTCCAACACTGGTCATACCAACATGCCGGAGGTCCCAGAGCAATTAAAAACCATGTTCGCGACTATGATGAACCGATTTGCGGGTGAACAATATGGATTGCCTCAGTACACACCTGTACAAGGACAACCATGGCGATCAGCATCGAACATGAATCAGTCCGCTGAGAAACCGGTCAAGAGACCCGTGGACGTGGTGATGGAATCAGTCCGATCAGCCGGAATTGTTCGTTCGATATGCCAGGCCCATCACCAAGATCGATTTCACCGATCACCCCCACGGAGTGATGTGGACATGGAGTCAGAAGGTGAGATCAGTCAGCATTTCGATCCAGATGATCTGGACATTGAGATGCCTCGTAGGGCGAATATGGCCTCCGCGCAGGCATTTGACAGTGAATCCGGAACGATCACCCGAGTGCGAATGTCTGCGATCTCGGAATTGAAAGATTTCACCGGCAAGGATATGGACGACGATCAGGCCAGAGCTTGGCTAAGTCGAACTAAATCAGCTTTTCTGAGGGACAAGACACCGGAAGCTGAAAGATGCCTGATCTTCGATGATCAAATGAAAGATCCGGCCAAGAACTGGCTTAAACAGCTGAGTCGAGAAGTGCGTTTGAAGTGGCCTCGTTTGTGTGAAGAGTTTGAAGAACAATATTGCAATTCGGGGGTGTCTGTCGCTAGACAGTACTACCACATGAAGAAAAGATCCGACGAGACGCCGATCGAGTACTTACATCGGTTGAATGTTGCTGGTCTACGCGCGAAAATGCCGATCAAGGACCCACGGCACCCGGACATAGCCCGTGAACATGTCGAACACTTCATTGGGACTCTGGATAATCGCGATTTGGCTGATCAGCTAACCCTGCTCCGTATAAAGGACTCAGAACAACTGGAACTGACTCTGAGGACGCTGCAGCGGGCCAAGAGTCGACAGCCCAAGGTCGAGGTAGGATCGAACCGGTACCGGTCCAAGCCACACCCTGATCAGGGCAAGATACCGACAGCCCGACCAGCCAGAGCGATTCGAATGATCGCGAAGGAATCAGACAGTTCGGGTTCTGAAGAAGAAAGTGGCCAGTCGAGTCTGAGCTCGGACGAGGAACAGTACCGTCATATCTTTACGACGGAGCCAGTGTATCGCCCGAGATCATCGACTAATGGCATAGACGGACGGAAACTTGGTGGTATTCAACCTGATCAGGACCGATCTCGTAAGAAATGTGTGCATTGTGGGTCGACCAAACATGGAGATCGTGATTGTTGGAAAAGAATTACGTGTGGAAAATGTGATCGTAAAGGTCACCCTTCTGATCATTGTTTTTTCGTGTGCAAGACCTGCGGGAAGCTTCGTGACGCCGGCGCCTGCCCTATTGAAGAATTTTTTAAACTAATGCGCAAGTGGTATGTGCCGACTAAACATGCTGGTATGCTTCCACCAGATGTTGAGAAGATGTTAAACTAGATCGCTCGCCAGGTTGGAATCTGGTTCGAGCCGAGCGATCTACGTTCTGCATTTATGCATATGTCGGTAGCGGAGATAAGTTTGAGGAAAAGAAGATAACCGACAATACATGTTCTAATTCAAATTGCATCGATCGGTGTCCGATCTACAGTCTCAGAGTGGATGAATATTCCCGATCGGACGTGATCATGGAGTTGGATCTACTGCCCGGTGAATCCCGAGGATACTGGAAGTATCACTCTCCCGACAAGTGGTTTAAACAGGCTAAAGCTAATGGAAAGATCAACAATGAAAAAGCCACTATTTTATTTGACTCTGGGGCGGAAGTCTCGATCATCGACTCCGCCTTTGCTCGTAAGGTGGGATGTCGTATAGACAGTACCCAGAGGCAAGAATGTGTTGGAATCGGCGAGAGTTCATATATGACGGAAGGATGATCACGTGTGAAGATCACCCTGGCAGGATCCCTGGTCTACTATTTTAATGCTTGGGTTGGCCGGTTAGCCGGTCAAGACGCGATATTGGGGATGGATGTTATGGTACCAGCTGGTGTACGACTTGACCTGTCTCATGGAACCCTGACTCTGCCGGATGAAGTGCAGATTCAGTTATCTGGCCGACGACCTTTGTATGGTACTCATGTACGGATGTTAAAAATGGGTCAGTACGAGAACATTGGGGTGTCCCGATCATGATTCGGCCGAGTGATCGGCAACAGAAATTGTGGTTAACCCGTGGTGAACGATAGGTACCAACGTTCGTTAAAGGTATCGGCCGATCAAGCTACATCAGGGTCACGAATATATCCGATCAGCCACTGATCGTCCACGAAGACATGATCTTAGGGATGTGGTTACCTGAAGGGAAAGTACCTCGACAGATCGGATATGTTTCAGTGGGATCACAAAGATACATTGAATGGCAGAATATGGCTTATCAAGCCACCACGGACATGATCAGTGACGAAGATTTAGCGGATGAAGATACCTCACCTATGGTCGAGAAGCCGGAGTATTCTTCGCCGACCAAGCTGCTGATCAGGCGGCCACCGATCGAAGCGACAGGGGAAAGCCGGGTCAAAGAAGGTCCACAGATATTGAGTATAATTAGGCCCCGCTCACCGAAAACAACGGATCCAGATAGCGGAAATGACAGTGAGGAGTTCAGGCGCGATCATGAGAAGGAAAAGGAGAATGAACCAGCCGAAGTCATTACAGAGGAGGGTGAACCCGAAGTAAACCATCAGTCGAGTGACTTACAAGGAGCGACTCAAGATGACGCCGATCAGAAAAAGGCAGATCAGGTGGACGAGTAAGTGTGTACACACGAAGGTGGCGATCAGTACATTGAAGGTATCGAGAAGCAGATGGCCGTTTTACCGGAAGTATCGCCCAATATGCCAGAAGTCACCATGGAAGATCTACAGGTCGGTGATCCCGAAGTGAACACTCCCGAGCAGATCGATCAGCTAAAGAAGATCATCTGGAAGAGGCGTCACTTACTGATGGGGAAAGGTAACGCCCTACCCCCAGCCGCATTCGGAGCTGTTTGTGATATAGACGTGGGAAATGCGAGACCGATCGCTCAGCGTTGTCGTAAAGTTGCACCTCAATACCGGGAGAAGTTATCCGATTTGATCAAGGGTTTGCTGAGTACAAAGATCATCCGACCATCAACATCGCAGTGGGCATCACCGATCGTGATCGTAATTAAGAAGAATGGGGTTGATATTCGATTGTATATCGACTATAAAATGGTGAATCGCCTCACGAAGTTGATGGCCTTCCCGATTCCCCTGATCAACGATTTATTAGAAGATCTGGATAAAGTTTTATGGATTTGTTCGCTGGATATGGCTAGTGGTTTCTGGGTGGTTTTGATGACTGATCGCGCTCGAGAGATCTCGGCTTTCGTTACACCTTTTGGGCTTTTTGAATGGAATCGGATGCCGTTTGGATTAAAGAATGCCCCACAGATCTACCAGAGGCTGATCGACAATGCTCTCTATGGGTATTTCCAGATCAGTGCTGATCGGGAAGCCACTGATTTACTTGATGTGTTTACAAAAGGTGAGCCAGACCAAGATCAGGGCCGATCAGTATTGGGAAGGCGATCATACATAGATGATATCTTGGTCACAGCAACATCCTGGGATATACTATGCGACAAGGTCGAACGACTCCTAAACACCTGCGAGCGCTGGAATTTGTCGATCAGTGTGGTCAAGAGTTTCTGGGGTCAACCCAAGGTCGCTTACCTCGGCCTTAACGTATCGATCCAAGGTTTGGAAGCAAACCCGAAAGATCTGGCCGCTCTCAGCAACTTACCTTTTCCCCGATCACTGAAGGCCATGCAATCCTTCATCGGATCTCTGAATTATTATAGCAGATTTATCGAGGACTTCTCGATTTACGCCGCTATACTATATGAACTGAAGGAAGTTGATTATCATGGGCTACGAGAACGTGATCAGGTAGGAGGATCACCAATTGAGACTGATCACGAAGTTGAAGTTACTGAAACGGATTTCAAGACTGGATCACCGATTGATCGAACTATGCCAGGGTCAGAAGACCACATGAATCGAGCTATGGTAGCCTTCAGCATGTTAAAGGGGAAGATGATCTCGACGCCAATACTGAAACACCTCGATCCAGAGAAGATTCCCGTGGTGATCCTATATGCCAGTAAATGGGCAATATCGGCCGCACTGGTCCAAGATCACGACGGAGTTTATTGCCCGGTGACGTTCACAAGCCGAACATTAAAACCGAACGAAGTCAACTATGGTATTGTGGATAAGGAAGTGCTAGCATTATTACGTGTGTTGGATGTTTGCTACTCTATGCTGGTAACTAGATCAATTTAGGTATTATCCAAGCGATCTAGTTTGGCGTGGTTACTATCCGCGAGTGAACGAAGAATCGACGCCACAAGCGTCTTATGGCACGTGATAAGACGTAGGTTACGTGGTTGTGCGCGTGAAAGTGTGTACCTTAGATGGAAGACTGGGGCGTTGGGCAGCGGTGTTATCTCAGTGGACTTTGGAGATCATTAAGTGCACCAAGGGCGAAGAAGAAATTCTTGGAACGCTGGCGGCCAGCATCACGCCCCGATCAGAAATTGATGAAGCCCTGATCGAGGTCGCTCCTCGGAAGCAACCACGCGAATCGATCACTATACCCCCACCGATCGTCGGCTCGGAGGAAGATCTGATCGTTGTAAGTTTCGACGGATCAGCGAGTGTGAAGAAAGGCGTGGGGGCGTATAGTGCGCTGTTATGGAAGCTACCTGAATAGACTGTTATCTCGGCCGGGTCAGATTATACTCCAGGTATCACGGTCAATGTGGCTGAATATCGTGGTCTGCTGCTAGGTTTGGATCTCTTGCAAGAGCAAAAGATCGGAAGAGTAATCATATGCGGAGATTCAAACCTAGTAATTCGGCAGATCACTGGAGAGATCGATTGTAAAGCACCGCGTTTGAAACTACTGAACGATCGCGTTATGAAAGCTTTACGTGGGTGGCCAAGACATGATCTTTTGCATGTGAAACGTGATTGGAATCGGAGTGCAGATCACTTAGCCACTATGGCTATGCGTGATCAGGTCGGATCGATAGTTACTGATCAAGCGTTGCTGGAAGAACTGGTGGAGATCAATAGGCTGCCTGAGCTGATCCGTGTGGAAGACGAAAAGGAAGCAGCCCAGATCTTGATTACGACGAGATCACGAACCAGATCACCGCCCAACAGATCACCATCTCGAGAAAGCCTGACAGAAGAAATAGTACAAGAGATGCGGATCGAAAGAATTCTCAAGGCTCAAGACGAGGAAAAATGGATCGTTGATTTGAAGGCGTTTCGAAAGGGTGATCTGGAGAAGGTGAGCCAGAGTGAAGCAAAAGATTGTGCCAAGATCGCGTCCAACTACGAGATCGACGAAAATGATCTATTGTTTTACTATGTCCAAGCTGATCAGGCCGATGCAGATTTGGACCGATCGGCAAGACTCGTGATCCCGGAGACTTTACAAGCTGATATCTTACACCATTATCATGTTAGTTTGGAGGGTGGCCACCAGGGCGTAGGTCGAACGTATCACAGGATCCGTAAACATTTCCATTGGAGAGGATTATATCGAAGTATACAAAAGTTTGTTGGGACATGTACGGATTGCGAAACTGGAAAAGGTATGCCAAACATCCGGGGAAGATCACCTGGAAATATCCAGGCGACCTACCCTTTCCAAGTGATAGCGATGGATCACATACCGTCCCTGCCAAAATCGTTCAAGGGCAATACAGAGTTGCTGATCTGGACTGATCTGTTCACGGGATTGGTGATCGCAAAAGCGGGATCTACCCGAACAGCCCAACAAGTCGCTTGCAGTTATGAAGAATGTGTTTTTCGACGATTTGGAGCCAGTGAAGTGATCAGGCATGATCGCGAACCGGGTTTCATGGCCGAAGTGTTCCGATCATTTAATCAGATGCTTGGCCAGAAACAGAGCGCGACCATGGCGTATCGTCCACAGGCGAATGGTAAAGCCGAACGGATGGTACAGACGCTAACTAGAGCTATCAAGATGTATGTCGCGGACTCCGCGCAACAAGATTGGGATGAATATGCGGAGAGACTGGTGTTTGCGTTGAATTCCTCTTTTGATCGGATCAGGGGGATACCCCTTTTCTACCTGGCGTATGGTTGGGACCCCCGATCTACCATCGAGTCGGTGATCCCTGTTGGATGTACACGAGGTCGAGATCGCGAGGCTCGTCGATGGCGTATGGGACTCCAGCGGCACTACCAACATGCGCGGGAACAAGTCAACGAACGATTACGGAGGGCTATCCAAGAAAGAGCTGATCGGAACAATGATCAGGCCGATTCGCACAATATCGAGCCGGGATCAAGGGTTTGGCTTTACTTGGATCGCGTGAAAGAAGGATATGCCAAGAAGTTAGCACATCTGTGGCATGGACCGTTCCGTATAGCCGAACTGATCGGTGATCATGCCGCTCGGCTGATTACTGCAGGTACCGATTATGGAATTTTCCCGATTGTCCACTTGTCGAAGTTGAAACTGGTTCGAGAATACCCTGATCGGCCTAAAACCAGGCTGTCATGCGATGATCAGCCAAGGTTTGATTTTGACGAAGCTCTCTTACCCGAAGACAGTTGGGAAAGAGCGTTGGACCCGAACGAATTCGAAGTGGAGAAGGTTTTGGATACCCGATCAGGCAAGAGGACCCGATTTGGCCGAACCCACCGTGAATACTTGGTTCGGTGGAAGGGTTATGACGATCCCGAGTGGGTAGATGAACGTGATCTGAACTGTGGAGCTTTATTAAGAGAATTTGAACGTGATCGGGTGAGACGGAATCGATTTGGAGTGATGCAAACCCACGAAGAGGGTAACCAGGAATCACAATAGCCTGGGTTGACACATTGTGACTGATCAGCCAAATATGATGATCGGGCAAGTGGAGATCAGGGCGGTTGGACTGGTTTGGAATAAATGGATACATATACATACATATATTACTCAAGAATTATACCTGTACGCATGAGAGCGACCGACATACAAGATGGAAGCGATAATGAGACATGAACAAGATATACGTAGGTGGAATGCGAAAAATCATCAAGAACTGTCGTGATATATTAGTGATTATGGAAAACGAAATAGAAGTTGATTATCACGACGATCACAGGCCATACTTAGTGCGCAGACGAGAAACCGTGTACCCTGGATGATCCATGGGACTTGATCGAAACTGGTTTCGCCAAGGTTCCTCCTGATCGGTCCAGATCAGGCAATCACGCAGCGTGGCGACCGGAGTTATATGCCCATAACCGGGATACCAATCCCCGCCGTCAGCCTTGAGTCCTCGCGACCCCGCTCGACGAACAGGTAAATGCAGGACGCCAGGGAACAGGAAAACGTCCAGATCACACTCGCCGTGCTGGATTCCGTCGACGATATAATCGCAGATCGTGGCCCAAGCAGCTCCGGCTTTGGTGCGTCGACGCTTGCGAGCATGATGGTAATGCTCGATCCACGCGTCCTTGCGCATCGCCGTCGTGATCGGGAAATGGTGGGTCGCCTCCCATGTTGCTTGCACGTGCTCCTGGTAATACAAAGCCAAGCGTCCCTGCAGCTCGACAAACCAAGGGTGATCAGGAAACGCCAGCCCGGGCATAGGTGTCAGGAGGACATCCCAGGGTGCTGAATCGATCAGAAGCTCAATAGCACCTCTGGTCAGCACCCTTGGTTGCCACTGCTTGTCTTTGGGCGCCGGCGATCTGGTCGGAAAGATCCAGCCTGGCGGGCGGGACCACAAGCGAGGGACGAGTTTCTGCCGCACTTCAAGAACCCGAGGCGTCAGATCCCAGACCTGATCAGCACTCCAAGGTTTCCGTGTTGCCATGTGAGCGGAAGTCGGCTTGCCCTGCATGACGACATACAGATCCATGAACCTTTGGTTCGGATTGTAACTGTAATCGTCTTCTCCGACCGACGATTGTTTCGCCGGGATGAAAACGCCCGTGAAATTGAGCGGCGGGGCGATCGCTGCCCTAGTGGCCGCTGGAGGAATGTTAGGATCAGCTTGAGCCGGTTGTTCCTCCTCGAGATCATCGTCATCGTCGTCATCTGACTCCAGCAAAGTAACGGCCTGGGCCAACGAATTTACGCCTGAATAGCTTGGTGCTTGCGTACGGCGATCAGTGCTGCGCGATCGGGCCAGAACAGACAACGTCCTCTCGTCCAGATCAGTCGATTCGTCGTCCGAGTCAGTCACAAGACGTGATCGCTTGGCGGGAATCATCTTTTTCTTCGACGAGCTGGTCTGCTTACGCTTCCCAGAACTCAAGACCGAAGGCGCTGATCTCGGAGTCGCCGGTGAGCGAGATTGAATAGACGCAGAAGCCTTTGAAGTGCTGATCACGGGCTGATCAGCACTACGGACAGGCAAGGAAGCGACGGAGGACGCGGGTGAATGCGGGGCAGACTCCGGAGACTGTGGCGGTGTTCCAGATGAAGTAAAAGAGCCGATCAGCCCAGGAAGCCGTTGTAAGGCCGTCCGAACTGACCCCGAACCGGTGTTCGGTTTGGTCCACCTCTCCATAGTCTGCACCGCGAGGTTTTTCAGGTCGGCGTTATGCTGAAGCCAGGCGCGATCATCGAGCTCTAGGGTTTCAAGTTTAACCCGAGCAAGATTAAGCTCGCGCCGGCAATCTTCAGCCGCTTTCCGACTCTCGCACAACCTTTTCTGTATGTCGGCGCGGCCGATGCGAGAATCGGAAAGTTGCTTGACCAGGAGCTGGACCTGCTCATCCGAGTAGCGAACCTCGACTTCCCGATGCTCTACGTCCTCGGCAGTGCAGATCTTGTCGCGAAGCAGCTGATCACGGTCGAGACGGTGATCATCGAGCCGTTGTAGATGATCCACCATCTCGACCATCGAGTTTTTCATCGCCTCAATACGTTCATCTGGAAATAAACATGGAGAGTCAAATACGGATTACAGAAGAAGCGAATGAGATAAACGTACCCTGATCGCGGATGGTAATAGTCAGCGAATCGATCAGCGACTGTAAAGAGGCGACGGTGTCCGAAGGCTTGGAAAGTCGCCGAGCAGCGAGGTCAGCCGACAACTGATCACGCTCCATCGTCAAACTCTGAACGCGATCAGTCATGTCTCGCAAGTCTTGGCCAAGTCGGTCGTGATCTAGCCGGAGAGTCGATAGCTGGGCAGCCAGATCAGCGGAATCATGTGCCAAGGAATCAGCAACGATCCGACGGTCGGATAACTCAGCGGTAAGTGCCCGGTTGGTATCATACAGAGAAACCAACTCGGGAATTGCACTTCGGAGTTCCGACCGTAGCCGACAAGCCTCCACGGGCCCCAACGTGAATGGACCCGATCCATCTATCAGGCGAGCGAGCTGCTCCAAGGAACGGAGAGGGCGATCTGATGGAGGTCGAGCGGGAGGATTCCAAGACGGTCGATACGAAGCGAGAGCCGTTGTTGGACGGATGAGGCTGGTCGTGATCGGCGCCGAAGTCGTGATCGGGGCGATCGCGGGAGTAGTCGAGCTGGAAACGGAAGGCGAAGAAGCGATCGGGCGGGCAGCCGAAGAAGACGAAGAAGGAAGAGAAGATTGGCTCGCGTCGGCCATGGTGATCGCCAGAGAGGAAGTTTAAAAGTGAGTGAGTCGAACTGCAGTCGTTGTGCGGCTGCAGTTAGTCTCAGGGGCGGCTGTGGTAAAGCGATCGGAAAATATTGGGACTGAAGTGGACCACACATGGCCGTTGATTGGTGACGATAGAACACCCATCAACATATGACGGTTGATGGGTGGGAAAAGGTTGATCACAGTTAAGAGGAAAAGGTGGCGGACAACGGATATTCACGATGTGAAGAAATCAGCCAAGTACTGTCGTTAAGCCCAGTCCCAGACACTGATGGAACGATGGAGATCACGATCACGATCGTTATTACAGTTACTAAGTGGAGTTCCCGTGGATGTAATGTGAGAAGAGTAACTGTTGACATGACGTGTCAAGGGCAGGTGACCAGCCGATCTCTGAATGGTATAGTGGTTGAAGTTGATCATGACACGAAGTTACGGCCTGATCAGCCTATTATGCCCGAGCAATGAAGATTAGATGTGGAATGAAGTCGGGCATGTGGAGTGACAGGTTGTGTGAGTGATGAAAACCTATGGTTGGTCCGAAGATGACGTGGCAAGGCCTGATCAGGCCTGATCAGCCGAGATCGGTGTTATATGGTTGTCCTGACGGGGTATAAAGGTCGGAAGTGTGGCTTAGAAGATGAATTGAGTCGTGATGATGATGACCCAGAGCGTTCCCGAGGTGATCAAGGGCTGATCAGCCTGATCACCACCTGATCACTCGGCTGATCACTATGCCGATCGTGATCAGGGCTGATCAGCCTCTGATCAGCGTTCAGATACAAGGGCAAGTAAGTTCTCGGTTTGGTCGGACTGTATACGAAGTGGACAAGTGCTGAAGAGCAGGTCTCAAGTGGTTTCAAGGTCGTTTGTTGAAGATCGGGATGGGTTGAAGATCTTTCGAAGAGTCGGGTCGTGATCAGGGCATAAGTGGTACAGATCAGCTTGAAGGTGCAGCCAGGATGGGCAAGGTGGTGCTACGCAACCGTGCGACGAAGTAAATAGGTTCGAAGTATAAGTCAGGCATGAGTTGATGTACGGTACACAGGTATAGGACATTGCATATATAATAACAGGTTTTGATTTCCCCCCTAAAGCAAAGAGTCGCTCCGCCACGTGTTGCGGTCATTGGGAGCACAGGGTTGATTAGTCCCCTCTTGCTCAACTATTTCCCGGTTAAGACGCGCTTAGACGCATTTTTGGCTTACCGGAAGGCCCCCGACGGGTTTGTTTTAGGTGATCGAACCTCACCCGCAACGCGCACGTGTTTGGAACACGTTAATAATATTGGTAAAGGTTTTGTGGAGATAACGTTTGTGGATTACTGTGGAAGATCGTGGATTGATCGTGTTTTCTTGGTTTCGTTATATCTCTCTCTCATTGGCTGGCCTGATCAGACGAACTTTCCTGATCAGTGCCTAGATACTGAATAAGTGTCGACCCCAACCCGTTCTCCGGTGAAGATTTCCACCCGAGGACACCCCCCGTCTCGAGAAGGTCATCCGATCCGACCTGATCAAGTTTATCGTTTTCGTCACCGAGTCCACCTAAGTGAGTGTAACCACCCCCGATCAACGGGTACACAAGGTGAGATGAAGTTAAACATAGATCCTGACGAGCATGAAGACCGACCAGATGACCGGGAGGATCAGATCAGTCACCACAATGGTGATTCATCTGATTTCGATGCTGATCAGGATCGACGGAGTACCCCCTCCGATAGTTGGTCGTCCGGGCCAGTGGGTATCCGGATTCCGCCCAAGACTTCGGTCATGGATTTGGAAATCGGCTCCACCACAACAGTTAAGAGTCAACCCGAATACACAGCGGACCAGATGGCACGAGCTCTAAAGAACGGACTCACCCAGGCGTCGCACTCACAGACGAGAGTTCAGGCCTGGGCTGATCTCATGCAAGAATTGTTTAACAAATCATTTGTTAAAATCAAGGGTCCTATATCACGGCTAATACCTATTGCGAAACGCTCCCTAAATTAAAGCCTAAAGAAAATGAAAGGATGTTGGAACTTTTCGAGGTGATAGTGGTCAAGAAAAAAGAAGAATAGGGGGTCTGGAAACAACGAGTTATGCATGCTGTATACACGGCCCAGAAATCGAATTTGAAGTTGGAAACCATCCTGTGGAAAATCCTCGGACAGGAGAACGTTAAAGGTGCCACCCCGAGTGGGACAGCATTAGTTGGATGGGCACAAAAAGTGAAAGGCGAGACGACCCCCTCATCTCAACCGGAGCTCGTGCAAAAACCGTTTCTCTTCAAGACATCTGTATATAAGCCTGAAGAAATTGAAACACTGCGTAAAGTATGTGAACAAATGTATGAAAAAATGTGCCTCTGCAATGTCGAGAGGGAACCAAGGAAGAGTGGAGAATAGTCCAAGGTTTGGTAGAAGGAAATATTTTGGCCCGTCAAATGCCACAATTCATCAAGCGAATTATGTCATCTGGCGAGCAAGTACGGCTCGTCCAAACTATACGGGCCCAGTTGGAAGGCTGCTTGGTGCTGGACTTGAAGGGTGAAAGCCCGATAAAAGAGGCATTTCTCAACACGTGCAGCATACAGGAGAGTATTTTAACAGCAGTACGGCGAGGGGTGAAGGGACCAAGGAGCTCTGGGCAATGATTTCTCAGGTTAAAACAATCAGCTACAACGCTGCCAATCATGCGTTATATTTTCATTTTTTTACACGTACAATTGCAGAAAAATTCGACGGCGTCAAAGTACCGTTTCACCGTCTCGACCATGTACTCACCAACTTGCATAAGAAAAATCTGCGTAAAACGGGGACGGCATGGGACCAACAGCTTGACGCCAATGGGGAGCTTTCCAACAACATGGAACGTACACATGTATCTTGAAGAACATCAAACGGTATATTGACCTAGTGAAGTTTTATGGCAGTTTACATGAAGTGTTTGGTATAGGCTTTCATGTCGAAGATTTGGACAAAGGTGGTCCATTCTCATCGACATCAACGGAATGGGAGCTCACTTTCTTTACGGACTCATGTCCGGAGGCTCTACAAGAAATTTCACGAATTTATTGGTTTGACACGATGATAGTGGAGCATCCTACAATGCGGGGAAGGCGACAATGCATGAGTGGAGCATCCTACAATGCAGGGAAGGCGACAATGCATGAGGTGCGGGATGGATGGACATCCTATGCGAGCATGTACGGCGACTTTTGAGGCATTGATAAAGGAAAGTTGCTTAATTATCACACAAGATAAGATTAAGGGCATTTCTCTACCTAAATCAACATTCACGAGCATGGAGGAAATAAAGTTGGCAGCCGAGACGAATTTACGGAAGCAACAGAAACACCTAGGAACAGACCAAGAAAAGCAAGACGATCCTCGATCGGACAAGGAAACAGAGGTTGGTAGGTCCAACCCCACAGAGTCCCAAGATGACAGCGGCAAGGAATCACCTACGGAGGTGGCTCAAGCACAGCAATCCGCAGTGATTCAAAGCGACGACCCGAAGAAATCACAATTAGGGGATGGATCGGGTGCCAAAGTGGATAATACCTGGACCACGGTGAAAGGGAGTATAATCAATACTCCTCCACCACCCAAACACCGGGGTGGACCTACAACCAAAACGGGGATAACGATATCCCAAGAGATGAAAAGTGTGAATAATCAAGTCACGAAGTCAGCCCCATCTCGATCCTCCACAGGTCAGCGTGCTACAAAACAAGAAGCTGGTCCTACAGTTAATAATGTTGTTCGAGCTCCGAAAGTGCAACGAACAACAAAAAATGGCGCTTCACCAGGGACGGACACAGGGGGATCAGCTATTGAACAGAAAAAGAACACCGACCTATTGATCAAGGAAAATAAGAATCGGGAAATTATAGCCACTATCATTGATGATGTTCAGAAGCACTGTGACTCTATAAGTGTATCCCACGGTCTGGTAGTGGAGCAGGAGAACATCTGTGATATTTCGAATCTCACTCAAGTTGCAGAAATCCTACAACCCCACCACGTTAACACCCCGGTGACTGGCAACTGCCAAGTTTACGCAGTCAGTCAGTCTCTAGTCAACTCGTCTTTAATGAGTTGCCAGTCAACGGTGTTAGAACGGATTGCAACAGAACTCAAGGAAGGTTGTTTAAATCGGGCATTAATTGACTTCGATTTGAAGTTCCCGCATGGAGTTAGAAAGCAGACATTACTTAGACGGGGCTACGAGAAGATCTCGGCGAAAGAATCAATGAAGGAATTCAAAGCGTACTTAGCAGCGTACGCGTCTAGCGGTTCGAAATTGGACGACATTGTTCATATGCAGGCATGGGGGAGTAATGATATTCTGATTAGAATTAGCACATTACTCCAACGGGAAATTTATGTGATGAGTCATCACGAAGTGGATGGAAAACCGGGAGCGATTTGTTTTGTTCCTGAAATTAGACATAAGCAACATCGACAATATTCAACGAGTGGAGAATACCCGGTCACTATAACAGACCGTGTTAAGCGCATATTAGACAGAATGAAAGAGTTCCCAGGGCAAGTGGATATATGGCCTTTATTGCTACATTTCGATAAAGCGCATTATTCCGCATTTTCGTATGGGGACAGAATTAATGAAACGGGGCTGACTGACACCCCGGATCAGGAAATGGAAAGTGGCCAGAGTGGAAGTGATGGTCAGAGTGGCAGTGATGACGATAGCGAGGATTTTGACGATATGAAACAGACAACGGGTGACTGTCAGTCCAAAAGGACTACTACTCGAACCACAGACACCGATATCGTCATGCATGACGACCAGACATCACAATGTTCAGACGGAAGGTCCAGTGAGAATGAATCAGCAGTTTCTACAAGTAGCCAAATGACAACATACAGTAGTCATTCACCGTGGGACCCCGATTCTTGGGATGGTGATTTTGATGATCTTCTGCACCGTCTACAGGGTCCTACGGTCCAACACGACTTGAAGCTGGAAATTCATCAAATAATTGTATCGAAGGACCCACGATTATGTGAACTTCTTTATTTTCTAGTGGAAACAGTAGGTCGTCTATCAGTACCGGAGCAGGAACATATTTTGCGGCTTAATCTCGAGGAGGAATCACTTCGTGCGTGGGTCGTGCAGCAGTATCAAATATCGTCCCCTATTTTGGAACAGTGGTATTTTAAAATTTGGTAAAATCAAAATCATGGAGAAGATCAATTGATACTCGAAGGGGCGGACACATCGTCATCTGAATTTATACCATCACAGGACAGTGTCATTACTACAAGTAGTGATTTAGAACCATCTCAAAAGCGTCGATGCTTTCATGGTTTAAGCTCTCCTATGGGAAACACCCCGCAAGAAGATGGTCCCCCACGTCCTGTTCAGCGGGAAATTATCGATGGTTTCGCCGAGATGGGGGCTGAATGTAACGATAGCGATAATTCGAGTCAACAATGGTTCGATAAATGGGATGCATACCAGCAGGAATGGGAACGGGCTACCAAAATCCCTTTTTCAACTTTGGCATCACCAACTTCGATTTCGAAAAAAGCTATTACTATTGAGGGTAATAGAATATTACACTTATTGAAGGAGTGTCCGGGGGCATATCACCTATTAGACACTATCGACCCCCAACTACTACACATATTGACAAACTCAAGGAGAGAACAACAATGCTGGTTAGGCATGATTAGTCAAGGTAAACGAGGCAAAGTAACGGGAATCTCGGAGGATTGGTTTAAGGACTGGGAGGTTAGTTGGGCAAATCTCTTCCATTCCACCGACAGGCGGTGATGGATAGTTTACAACACTGGATTATAATGAAACAAGCAAAATATGGAAATAGTCCTTTAATTCGGCTATGCGCCCCAACACATTCATTAACACTGGCGAGATGTCTCCTTTGTGCATTTTTACATGCTGATGAGTTAGCGGCAATTATAGGGGAGGATCATCAGCCTACATATTCTATTTTAATTATGCTCCAACGGCACTTTACAACAAGAAATGCGGTCCCGGAGTATGCGAAGGAAGTGTAGGCGATCATAGAAGGGCAACCAGACGCTTGGGATGAAATGGTCAACTTTATTCGAACCACGTATGTTGCTGTATCTGATGCGACGGAGGCCACGAGGGGCACACTTCCGACCCAAGTACGGGTCGTTCACCATTAAGGGCACTCCACTCGATGACGAACCATTACACAGACGGCATAACGACCATCACTATTTCACTTTAGATGGGTATGATTCTTATTCACTTATGCGATTGATAAGGGAGAATGTATGTATCAGCCAGATCATCATACTAAAGAGAGTGGAGCGGGTGCAAAGACGATCATTTTTAGAAGTCAGAATGTGCGTGGATTCAAGAAGGAAGATGTGATGGACTGGTTGACAGCGTGGAGAAGCTTCCACCCTGACTATCAGCCGCAATTTATACTTTTACAAGAAACGCATATAACTTCCACGAATGAAGTTCAAGAACTCGAGGCAAAATGGGGGCACTTATGGGGGCATTACCAAAATAAGTCCACTTTATCAGTGTGGAGTATCTCAGAAAAGAAATCAAGGGGGTCGCAATTTTGTTTAATCCAGCTGTGGCTGACCAAGTGACGATGTGACGACCAAGAGACTGGACTAATCGTTTCATCGCTATCATGTGGGCTGATATCCTACTGTGCAATATTTATGCAACATCGGGAGATTACGTATCACGTGAAACTTTTTATGCGGACATTTCACACCTGTTACTCACAGTCAAATCACCTGTTATTTTAGCAGGGGATTTCAACTGTGTTGAATCGCCAATACTCGACAGATTGGGGGGGGGTGAACGTCAAGACAAAACGGAGAGCGAAGTCATGTCGACATTATTGCAAACGCACAGTCTACGGGATGCGCAAATGTTACTTGAATCGGTATTCTATGAAAAGTTAGTACTACCACTCGGCTGCTATACTTACTGGCGGGGAGACAAGCCAGTAGGATTGACAGGTTTTACCTATCCGACATTTTAGTCCCACGGTTCCTCACCTTCAAGGTGGGAAATACGCCAATCTATTCAGATCATGAACAGATTACGTTAACCTTATCCATGGCGACATCACCCATAACACCGGGACGTCGACAGCATCGGACCCCTAGATACCCATTCCATGGACACAATCAACCTGAAGTGACCCAATATTTCCGTTCACGGATTCTAAAACATCTGGAATCAATAAAGGCTGGTACGATTACGTGGGACCAATGGATATGGAACTGTCAGGATGCAATATTTCATTCCTGTAGTAGAGTAGCCAGACGGTGACGTCGTACGGTACAGCGTATCAGCTCCTTACTCTACGACAATGCGCGATCACGTAAACAAATCATTACGGCCACTCGTTCAGAAATACAACTCAATGCATCAGTGAGACGGGGCAACCGGCTGCGCCGTTCCTTCCATGACATTCGTTGGTTGTTCTATAAAACTGCGATTCGTGAGAGGGACCAACATGTCTCAGATATTATAGCCAGTGTCGGAACTCCATTTCGCGATTCAGTTTCTATTGCGGGCCGTTTTTCTGCGGCATGGGGAAATATTTTGGGAGTGAAACATGGTGAAGTTGACCCTCATAATACCATAAAGGGGTTGACATCCTTTATTACCATCCCTCCTACACGACGTGTTACTCCTGTTCAGAATCAGTATCTATTACAAGCAATAACGGATGACGAGGTACGTTGGGCCATCAAAAGGCTCGACAGACGGAAGGCGTCCGGTCCTGATGGGATCAGTAACGATTTCTACAAAGACTTTGTTGATGACGTTACCGAACCATTGCTGCGATTTTTTAATGGGATATTGAACGGGGAGACGCCTCCGGCATCATTTCTTCAAGCAACTATAATCCCATTACGAAAGAAGGGAGACTCTACCATTGCATTAGACTATCGCCCAATTTCATTGTTACAGTCAAGTTATAAAATACTAGTCAAGATTCTTGCTACGCGTTTACAAACATTCCTGGATCAGCTCATTGGTGAAACACAGCAAGGTTTCGTAAATGGACGTCGTATGGATAATGCAGTAGCAATCATGATGGCAATACTGAAGAATCACTCTAGAAAATACCCTGGGTCACATGATGATGGAGCAGCAATACTGTTCTTGGATTTCGCAAAAGCGTATGATTCGCTGGATAGAGATTATTTATTCGAGACCTTAACTTTATTTGGATTTTCCCAACAGTTTATCAACCTGATAAAGGAATTCCATTTAGGAACAAAGGCACAATTCCTTGTCAACAATGAACTATCAGTGCCCTTTTCAGTCACATCAGGTATTAGGCAAGGGTGTCCATTGGCGCTCTTACTGTTCATCATTGCTGTAGAGCCGCAAGCGTTAGCTATTATGCAGTCGCGGGAGTTACAAGGAATCGATTCGGTCGACGGTATTTCTCAGCGGGAACATAAGTTTTCTGTATTCGTCGACGACTCGACTGTCGGGACTTAAAGTGCAAGTGTTAAAGAGTCACTTCCTCTTTTAAGACCCGACAGTATCAATATCGGAATGGTACGGTGTACCAGTGGTACAACCCGCGGGTTTTGTACGTTATTTAGGGTACAAATTGGGGCATGGGAATATGGGTATGAGAAATTAAGCACTCCGGTTACGTAATGTTCAAAGATGGTTGGTAACGGCCACTCAGCCACCTATCGGTGGTGGACAGAGTGGCATTGTTTAGTGCGGTAGTAATACCGCCTATTACTTCCTCCGGGGCAAAAAAACGCACGATCGGAATATACAGGTGTCTAAAATAAACGCAGCAAATCTAAATTGATATTATCGGATTATCATCTAAGACAATTATTCACTATAGAGAGTTCACAATCAGAAGAAAACGGGGAGCTATTGAAAACGGCACATAAACACTTAGAAATTATAAAAAAATAACAAGAAATAATTCAATAGAGTACCTTGGTCGGACCACAGCAGCTAAGACATCGTCTTAGGTTATATGTCGTGATGTAGTAATCCTCTTGCCTCGTAGCATTGCTGAACGGCAGCAAATGCATCCAAGGGACGGAAACTGAACATCCATCACGTCCAGGCGCTTCCAGTGTTGAAAACTGGGTTTACTGCTGCCCGAACAATGGCATCGAGCTCGGACCAGTCTGGGATGCGAAGTGCTTGATCCGGTGATCTTGAGGAGTAGAAACTTCGTCCTCCAGTAGTACTAATGTTGATACACTTCATCGCATGTTTTCAGTGAGACTTGAATGTCATCTTCGACTAGGGCGGGAATTTTCTTGTCTACCGCCGCTCACTATGTCCATTCATTCTGGCACAGCGTCGACCCTAGAATGACATCCAGTGAGAAAACCATATTGATAGAAAGAGGAGATCTAGTGGTTTCTTTTTATCCAATCCGTTTCCTCAAAAACGTAATTTTGAACCAATTACGATGGATTTTGTTAGAATGCTGCGTTTATTTTGCCCCGGAGGAAGTATGTTCACGGCCAAAGTTTTTGACCCACCGGTCGAAATATTGAAGCGATTAATTCATTTACAGAAAAGTTTCATATGGAAGGCCACAAACAAGGAAGAAAATTTTTGGTTCGGTATAACATTTCTCCGAATCTTATATACACTCCAAAGCAAGCAAGAGGTGTTGAGCATATTGCACTCCCGGTTGCTATTAGGGTGCAACGTTTGAAGGAAGCCACAAATGGCTAATAAAGGCGGATAATATCTTCAAACAGGCTTGGTTATCGTGGAGGGGTTTTGGGTTAGGTGATGACCTCACTTACATCTCACCTAGACCACATGGTCAGACAGTAACACATTAACTCACAGCGTTACAAAGGAATACAAGTTCGTTACCAGAGGATATGGGACAATGGTTAGGTCCCACTAGAGAAGAAAGTCGGCAATTGAACGATTATGTGTCGAGATACTTGCCAGATATACTCAAAGCCTTGAACTTGACGAAAGCTTCCAGTGGAATGTTACCGAATCACATCCTAACTGTGAAATTTGACATTGATTCAATCCCTCATCACGGATTGCTGTCACCACAGTTGGAAGCGTTCTGGGGAACATTCAACTGGGCGGGTAATCCGTGGCTGAGGGAGGAGTGAACGACTAGTCATGGAGCGAGAAAATATAAAAGAATTCCAGAAGCGCTCATTTCCGCTTTAGGCATCCAACGAATTTCTCGTGATGAGTTCTCGTGGTCGGTTGTCTCGTCGCAGTCAAAATCACATACGCATGCAAAGCTTTGCAGGTGGATGTGTACGATTATCCTGGTATCGCCAAGAGTTGAGGTGGGGAATTACATTTGGTGTCTCCCATCTATTCAATTGTTTCGGGCACCGGAAATACTCCAAGGCTTCACCTGGCGGGTCATCCATCAAGGCGTTTTAGAAGGAAAAAAGGCTTCTAATGCCTCCAAAATTAGACTGGAACAACAGCCATCCGGTATATATTGGAAAGTGATACCGTTACAGCATACGGAGATATCACATTGGACCGCGTCCAAAGCCAAGGTGGTCGTATGTAAACCGCACCCATTTTTTTACATATGTATCCTTGGCCATTATCCGAAGGTCTCAAATCAATTTGGCGGATACCGATAAGTTTCAGGAGACATTTCACACAAGTTTACTTCAAAGCGATGACAGTCACGTTACCAATGACCACGCAGAAGTGGTCCGTTCGAAGAGCACAAGACTCGTGGTGGTTCTCGGTTCAGGATCAGACACCACGAGACATATGGACCCATGGACACATATTGTCGGATTACCAGCTCTGAGTAACCTACAGGGTTGCCACCATGCAACTGAACACCTACTATTGCAAAGAACAGGGTGATCATGGATGTGTCATAGTACCAGAGCGTGCTAGCACCGTAACGAATTGTGTCCTCATCCTCTGAAACTGTGTTAGCGCTCGGGGTTTCTGGAAAAGATTCTTGCAGCAATGGTATGGACGTACTCTCTCGCCCGAGGAAATGTTGAAATACAAAAATAGTATTGCAACACGGCAGACGCAGGAAACCTTATCCGCCTTAATAAGAGAAATGCATCTCAAGTACGGACTGAAAATGGATGCTTTTCATGATCAGATGGCAAGATTATGGTAGGTAGTGTGTGGAATTGCGCAGGTGTGGTTGTGGCAACTGCGCAACCAAGCCATATTTGAAGGAAAACGGAGAACGCTCCGTGAACATACTGAGTTCGTCTGGAACCAATGCCGGACACAAATCAGTCAAGTGGCCGCATATGAGCGTATGAAGCCACATCTTCGCGAGGACGGGGCTCGTCTCCAATTGTGCAAGCAATGCTTTTTCAACATATCAATCGCACCATCCACATTGTTGACGCAGATCCAGTGCCCACAACAAGATCCCTCTCCAGTTTCTTCTGTCCCAGAATTAGCGTTGAGAAGCAACCAACTTATAATAGCCAATAGTTAAAGGCTAAATGGACTATACTTATACTACTACTAATTTAATTGGTCAGCCCCCACCCCAAATAATTCTATTGGTCAGAATGTCACATATCCACTTCGCATTCATCGGAATCATGAAAAATATCTTATTCCGTCACGTAAATTTTGGACTTCTAAATTTGCTGCTTCTGCATCTACTACTCCTAAATCCACTGCTTCTATATTTGCTGATTCTATATCTTTTCTGGTGCTGCTGGGGCTGTCTTGTGCTCTTTACGACTCATGAAACGTTGTCCAAGTTGCACTTGGCGAATCTGGCGAAAACGCAAGAGAACAAGCAACATGTTGCTGCTCAATACCGTGAGCATGAAAGGGAAATGGAGCGAGAGGCAAAGCAACAGCGGCAAAAGAACGCGGCGGAGAGCAAGGAAAAGATACCGCCTTGAGCTACAAATCCAGAGGTAGAACCTACGATGAGCTCGAATGAGGCTGTGATTGGGGGCGCATTGCTGAAGATGATGGGACGGACGCGTGGCGAAGGGCTGTCCAAACACGGTACAGGGACCACCGTCCCAATTAAAGCATCCAGCGGTCGAGATGACTTCGCTGGTATTGGCTGCAAGGCTTCTCTTACAGCATCGGTGGATCTCTCGGGCGCCAAAAGTGACAAAGAACGTCGCCAGAAACGTGAGCTCGAGCTCGATACGATGCTGAGAATGCATACGACAAGGGTTGAATACATGTCAGTCACTCGCAAAGAAAGAGAATATGGGAACGTGGTAGCGTTGGATACTGATTGCTGCATTGAGCGAAACGTAGCAGCGTGCGTTTTGTTCCCTAGAGCATCTTGTAGACGGCTTTTTTGAACAACGATTTCTTGTAGCCTGTGATTTTCTCATGAACTTCCTTGCCATATTTAAAGAAGCGGAATTCCGGGAACACGCCAACGTCCAATTGATGGTTGAGCTTCTCGACTTCCGGAATGGACACGTCGAGCTTGGCAAACGTCAGTCCAGTACGCGATTCCTTTAAATGAATGCGAAGTGGATATGAGATATTCTGACCAATAGAATTATTTGGGGTGGGGGCTGACCAATCAGGGTGGGGGCTGGCTAACAAAAAGGTGAGGACTGAATAACCGATCCCTATTATAAATAAAAGTTTAGAGCAATTGGCCGATAATCCTTTGCATTTTCAGAATCACCTTTTTTGCGGAGTGGGGTGATTAGCGCCTTGAAAAAGGACTCCGGTGGTTCCACCCCATTTAGAATATCGTTAAAAACCATAAACAAATCATCTGTGAGGTCTTCTTGGTAGTCTTTATTGTGGTGTAGTCGCTCTCAGAAATTTCTTCTGAGATGCGAACAACCACGGAGGGCCCAGATGGCTGACTTTCGGAGGGGGTACTCCGTCCATCCAGGTCTTGATCTGATCAGGCATCCAGCCGGCTGGATCGTCCACTTCCATCACCTTGGTCGTGACGGCTTGGATGATCCATGTTCAAAAAGCTCACCTTGTGTACCCGTCAGCTCTGACGGTTGCGCTCTTTTGATGGACCCTAGGGCGAAAAGCTAAAAGTCCGTCGAATAGGGAGACGAGGGTTAAGAAGCGGGGTAGCTCCTGGACGGAAATCTTCACCGGGGAGCAGGATTGTCAATATACTTGAAGTTTGTATACTGCGAGGGCTGGACCGAGAATAATCGATCGGCCAGCCAAACCAATGATAATAAAGGGGTAAATTCAGTCGTGTACGTAAAAGGGAATCCAAATGAAACTCCACAATCTTCCACAGTAGGCCAAAACGTTACCACACTTTCCAATTTGAGCTATACCGTGTTCAAAACACGAGCGACTTGAGGTGAGTATACACAGCGCCGCGACTCCCGGTCAGGGGACTTCCGGTGGGTTACTTTAACCTTCCCCGGGCAAACCAATAGCAGCAAGAGGGGACCTTGTTAGCCCTCTGCTGTGAACCAATGAAAGCGACTTGTGTCTAAGAAAGCGAAACGTATACTGATTTTATCCCTATGTCCAATACTCCCTTTTGTGTCCTACCCCAAATAGCCCGGCTGGATAGTTATGTGTCTTACTTGAAATGGTCCAGTCGGATCTCTTTTGTGTGACGTACATCAACCCCAGCCGGATCGGCCGGATTCTCTTTGGTGTACTGTACACCAAACCCAGCCGGATCGGCCGAATTCTCTTTGGTGTACTATACACCAAACCCGCCGGCTTGACCGGATTGCCATCCATCTAATCTCACTTGAACGCTGGCGTTAACCCCTCCTTGGCAGCCCCGCGTCTACCGCTGGCGACTCATCCGTCTTCCGCAAAGCTTAGCCTTCTTCGGGAACCTTCACAGATACACCTTCCAAACAATCCACCCTTCGGTCATCCACCATCTGAGGTCATCCGGCCCGCCTGATCCGGACGGCCCATCCCCGGCTAGCCCAATTACAAACTGCTTGATCACACCCATGTGACTCCATTCCATGCCTGGCACCATCCTGCCGCTGGTGGATACGCTTGGCAACCGCCATCCAGCATCTACGCCCTTGGTCCGCATTTTCTGCCAATCAGAAGGCGCCCTCGCCAATGTATTTATACCTTTCCGTTAATTAATTCTCAAGTCACTTCACCACAGCCGCCCCTGAGTCTTGTCGCAGCCGCACAACGGTTGAGGCACGACCTCACCTGACACAAGTCTTTTCGATCTCTCTTACTCATGCCCCGATTTGGTACGTCTTCTGCCCGATTTGTGGCGATTTCCATGAAGCTGGTCTTCCAGGCGGCTTGAAGTCTCATCCGTCGGTGCAGACCCTCTCTTGATATATTTCCAGTTCTGCAAAGCGACAACTATAAAATATGTCGAGTTACTCTGGTCGATGATGACTCGCCTGCCAGCGGAGTGGAAATTGCAGGGCTGCTGGATTCATCCCGTATTTATCGATCTGGTGCTGTCTCCGACTGACATTGACACGGCGCTCCGCATTCACGGTCAGGCCTGCGGTGACCGGGACAGATTGAGGGATACTGTCGCTTCCCTTCAGGCTGATCTGCGATCCTGTCAGGCCGACTCCGAAGTTCTAGCGCAGAAATGCGCGACTCAGCTGGATCGCACGGAGCCTCGAATTTCCGAGATGAGGCGTAGCCGCCAAGAAGAAGTGGATACGGTAACCCGTCTTCGGGACATTTTGGGCCAGCTTACTGATGCTCTACAACAGGCAACTGCCCCATATGCCTCCGAAGTGGCGGGGCTGAGAAAAAGAATAGAGGTGCTGACAGCCCAAGTGGATAGCCTGGAACACATTCAAATGGATTTGATCCAGCGGCCCGCATCCGCAAACCGCCGAGCCGACGAAGCTATCGCCCGGAAATCCTCCCTGGAACCGAATGATCTTCAGCTGCAAGTGACCTATCTCGAAGGCCAGGTCGCCAGCCTGACGAAAGAGAGGGACCGCCTCCGCACGCTGGCAGACGTCATCGAACCTCTCCGGGCTGCCAACCAAGAGTTAGTTCACGCTTAAAACGTCAGCGTACGTGATTCTCCCACTTCTATGTTGTAACTCGGTCGCTTACAGTTTCCATGCCTATGTCGCTTCGCAGTCCAACAGCTGAAACAGCTGGAAAAACAGTCCGCCGAGATTTCCGAGGCATCCCAAGAGTTATTGCATCTTCGCGGCCGGTACCGCCGGGTGTCCCAAGAAATAGACGCCACGTGGGATGACCGAGACCACCTGCGAGAGTCCCATGATCAGGCTGTCCACCATATTTCTTCTCTGGAGCAACAGTTGCAAGAAGCCTCCTTCAGGCAGCAAGGGCTGCGATCTGAGCTTTACCAGGTTCAGGGAAGATATCATGACGCTCATGACCAGCTGATCCAGGCCGCCCTGCTGGATAAGGATGATCGGTTCCGGTCCCTGTTATGCGAACTGCAAGACCGACTCGAGGAGACTCGAACCCAGGCCGCCCCCACCCTACAGACTCCTTCGTGTGCGCGAGAGGCCATCTTTGCCATCGTGGGGATGGTAGATCAATGGAACCCCCCCCCCCGCCGAAACTTCCCAGTCATCTGCCTCGGCAGAATCGGGACCTGGGGAACTTCCGGCTAGCTCTAATCTGTCCCTAGCTGGTTCAGATCTCTCGTCCGCATCGGCGGGATCGGAGACCGGAAAATGTCCGGCCAGCTCTAATCCATCCCTGGCTGGTTCTGATCCGCATTCGACCCCTCCAAAACGGAGAAAAAGGAGTGAATATTCCCTCCTGCATCAATGTTATTTGGGCAATTCGGCTAGCGAACTGGAGCTTGAGTTGGACAGCGACGGTAGTTCATTTACAATGGAGGCCGCCGCCGTATCCCCACTCGCCTCTTCGGAGAAAACTGGTATTACGTCTGACTTGTCGTCTAGCTCAGAAGTTGAATCGGCATCCGGCTTGGAAGCTGACCCGCCATCCGGTTCAGGGGCTGCCGAGCCATCCGGCTCCAAGACTGGCTCTCCGTCTGGGTTAACTGCGGGTTCAGATCCGCCCTCCCCTTAGTACGTGAACGATGATGGCGATGAAGATGAGGATTACCACGATCAGCAGATGTGTGCTGCTTTGTCCCGCTCTCGCGCGGACGTCCGTCGTCGCCTCTTGAGTCCTGGCGGCCGAACGGCTGCTTATCCGGCCCCCGATCAGGTCATCGATTTACAGATCCGCCGCCCACTGGTTTCGGCTCCGGAGAATACGAGCCGGCTAATCCATCTTTGCCTCCCGGCACCGCCGTCACTTCGACCTTCCCGGACACCTCCGATCCCGAGACCGTTAGCAATTCCCTAGACTTCAGGAGTACCGCCGAGACGGAAGACGGGAGAGCGAAGCAGAAAGGAACGGAGAAATGGGGATATATGGCGGAGGAAAAGGCAGAGGAGAATGAGGACGACATCCCCGATCAATGGTTGCTTCTCAGCCTGAAAGACTTGAGAGAACCTCCCTCCAAGGAATCGGCCAGAACCAGGCCACCGACACCGGCAGGATCTCGTCCCAAAAGCCGATCCGGTCGACCGGCAGCCAAGGCCAAGATCCGGCGGAGCCCTCCGACTCCTGCGCCGCCTCTCCCCAAGCTTCCGCTTCTGTGGTTGCCAGACGGACGCTTCCTCAGTGAGGCGGATCGGTCTGACATCCTGCCTTGGCCGGTCGAGCAGCTGAAGAACCTGAGTCTCGCCGATGTCTCTAGTTCTCAACTCGCTCACTCTTTATCCCGTCCGCCTCTCTGGATCCGTCTTGCAAGTTGCTTTTAACAGAAACTTGGTGCCCTGACTTGATGAGGTCAGGTGCTGTTGACAAGCACATGGAGACTAAGCCTTGGGGAATCTTGGCCACTGAGATGCCAGATATGGGACTTCCGTCCAGCCCATGGTTCACCGAACTCCGAGCGAGGTTCCGCAAATTCGCTGTGACCCACGCCCAGTCCATCTGGGAATCCACCATTTTCCTGTTTATCTCTGCAGAAGATCGGCGAGAAGACATGCCTCTCCGAGCGTATTCCGCCGCCCGGAAGAATCGACGTGGTCGGGCATCAGATGCGTGGGTCCGTTTGTGTGCGTTTGTCTTGGAGGGCATCAGGGATGGTGTTTGTGACCTGGACCTGTTTCTCTCCCCTTTTATACTCCATCTGGCAAACCGAGGGAGCGGAGATTCCGCAGACGGCGGAACGTGGTATCCAGGATTAGGTGCTCCGGGTCGGACTGTCTCTCTTTCCAAATCTCTGGAAGCCATCGACTGGCATGATCCTTGGCGCAATCAATACCGCAAACGACCCTCTGACTATCCTGGACTTCAAGTGTCCCGGCTCCGCAACAAGTATAATCGTCCATAGCGATGGGCAACCTGACTTTTTTAGCTCTTTCCTTTTCTTTGTTCCCCTTTAATATATGCATACATGCTTCTTTTGTCCCCCACTCCATCCTTCCCTTCGGCTGTTAACCCTCGTTAGTCACGCCCGATCGGCTGCAGGTCTACCTAGCTTTCGATCCGAACCGGTTATTTGACCTGGATGCGGATAGGCTGAAGGAGGCATCCATCGCGCTTCACGACCACCTGGTACCGCTAGTGGGTCGCTCTCCACCGCAGAAGATAGCGGCAGCAGCTGAAGCGACCCACCTTCATCACCGGCAGCAGGCAGACCGGCCTGAATACATTCAGGTTCTTCACAGTACGAGTCTGCCCCTTCGGAAGTAGATTCGGCGGACTCATCTGTGGGTATTACCCGCATGACGCTTAGCCCTAAGGGAGCAGCGCGTGCGGCAATGGCCACCAGGTTTGGGGGATACGAAGATCCAGATGCGCCTGATCGAAAAGAAGCCAGAGAGCATAGCGTCCAGACCCGGACGGCGACGGCGGATCCAGATCCAAGAGGCTTAGACGTGGATGTGCGAATAAAAAAGGAATCCCAGCCCGGCAGCCAAGCTGGTACCCAAATCACCCCTCAAGTGGGCTCTCAAGCTTGCCGGACCACTTTCAGAGTATGTTTTCGGCTATGATGGAAAGATATTTGGAGGAGCAACGTCGGTCTAGTGCCGACCGCTGCAGTCCAGGACCACAGGACCAGCCGGCACATCGTGAGAGTCGGGTGCCTGAACAAGCCCAATATTATGCGAGGGAACCGATCAACGATGACATGGAGTCAGTGCAGTCTAGGCGGAGTGAGCCCCGCGCCGTCCTGCCAAGTCGACGACCAGGTCTCCGACCTGGACGGCCATCGAATAGGAAGCCGTCTCTCAGCGATGTGGACATGGAGTCTATCAAGTCGGCCAGGTGCCACTATCATCCCGATAACCTGGATCTAGGAATGTCTCGCCGAGCCAATATGGCCTCAGCCCAAGCTTTTGAATCGGACTCAGGGTCGATTACCAGGGTCCAGATGTTGGCCACGTCCGAGTTGAAAGATTTTACTGGACGGAACATGGACGATGACCAGCCCAGAGAATGGCTAAGCAAGACCAAGTCAGCAATCGTCAGAGATCGTACGCTGACTATGCGAAGTGTCTGATTTTCGGAGACCTGAGGAAGGGTCCAGACAAGACTGGCTCCAGCGGCTCAGCCGGGAAGTCCTAGACGATTGGAGGGAGCTGGTTGAAGCATTTGGAGAACAATACAGTGGATCGGGAATGTCGGTGACGTGTCAGTACTTCCATATCAAGAAGCGGGCAGACGATACCCCTCTGGAATACCTCCATCGATTGAATGTCGCAGGAATGAGGGCCAACGTACCGGTTAAGGAAGATGCCAGCCGGTCGGAAGCTGTCTAAGAACATGTGGAACATTTCATCAGCACCTTAGACGACCGGAAACTGGCAGACAAGCTCGCGCTGCTGCGGCTTAAAAATACTACGGAGCTGGACATGACGCAACGGACTTACCAAAGGGCGAAGAAGTGAGGCCCCAAGGCAGCAGTTGGAGCAGGCATGTACTTCTTTTTGGGGTAGTCCTGGTCAGTTCGAGCCGGAAAACGCTTCTGCTGGCCTGCCCCATGTGTGGTATGGACTGCTGACTGGCTTCCGCGGAGGATAGATACCATTATTGTTCCTCTTGGATTCGCCCACAGACCCCTGTTATTCCTCTTCCGAACTGGTCGCATCCGACTCTCGAGCCACCATGCGGACGGCTCCGGCCGTCCTGGCGGATTGCGGCTGGCTTTCTTGATTCGGATTAAAACATGACCTGTACCTTCTATTCGTCGCACCAAGGTACATACCCAGTTACCAACTCTGGACTTAGCTTTTCTTGCTCCACTCGTTATCGACCTTTGGGTCCTTCCACTGTGGATCCATCAAGCATGACGACAGAAGCTGCTGGAAGCGGCTGACCGGCAAGAAGTACGAGAGGAAGGGACACCCAGCGAAACACTGCCTGTTCACCTGCAAGACTTGCGGAGAAGTGCACGAGGCTGGACTCTGCCCCATCGAGGAGTTTTACAACCAGATGAAGAAGTGGTATGTCCCGACCAAGCATGCTGGGATGTTGCAACCAGGGGTGGAAAATATGTTAAACTAGATTGCTCGTCAGTTTGGAATCTGGTTCGAGCCGAGCGGTCTAGTGTTAGATCTATGCATATGTTGGTAAGGAGGATAATCGAAACGCAAACACAGCGTAACCGACAATACATGTAAGTTTGACGATTACGTCACCCGACGCCCGGGAAGCAGGGCTGGCCCTTTTCTGATGAGCAGTATACGAACGGACGAATATCCTCGGTCTAAAGTGGTTATGGAGTTTAATTTATTGCCCGGAGAATCACGGGGTTAGTGGAAATACCGTTTACCGGATATGTGGTTGAAGCAAGCCAAGGCCGATGGTAAGATTAATATAGAGAAGGCAACTATGATTTTTTAATCTGTCCAAATCGTCGACACCACATTTGCTCGTAAGGTTGGATGTGAAATAAATGAGACCGGCAAGAGTGTATTGATATTGGAGAAAGGTCGTACATGACCCAAGGAAGATCAAGAGTTAAGATTATGCTGGCGGGTCGTTGGTATAATACTTTACTGCCTGGGTAGGTAGGCTAGCCGGGCAGGATGTAATTCTGGGGCTGGAGTTGATGGTCCCAGCCGGCATACGACTGGTTGCCCGACAAGGTGCAGATCCAGCTGGCTGGCCGGCGGCCTCTGTACGGTGCCCAGGTCCAGTTCATTCAGTTGGGCCAGTTTGTAACAGTGCCAGTGGGAAGGACGGAGGAAGTGACTGTGGGGCCACATGACCGGCGGCATAAGATATGGCTAACTAGGGGCGAGTGTTGGGTGCGGTCGTTCGTTATAGGAGTAGGTCACCTCAATTACATAAGCGTGGCCAACATCCCAGAACAGCCCCTCACCTTGCATGAGGATGTCATCATTGGAATGTGGCTGGCCGAGGACAAAGTGCCCCGCCGACCGGGTTATGTTACTCTTAGCTCAAGACGCTATATCTAGTGGCAAAACCTGGTCTACCAGGCAACTACAGAAGAGGTTAGTGAGGAAGAACCTGTGGAAGAAGAACAGACTCCCATGGTGGCTAAGCCAGAGTACCGGACACCTTCTAGAATATTGACGCGGAGCTAGTCATCGCCGAATCAGGCTGAGCGTACCGACTGAGATCCCGCCCCAGTCGCCGAACTGGTCTTGCTCACACCGTCTAAGTTGGCTGAACAGCTAGATCAGGAGAGGAGACAAGTCGGAGTCACATGTGCGACAACATCTGATGAGCAGAATGATGCTGGATCGACTAATTCTGACATGGATTCAGAATTAGCCGAGGGTGGCCGGGACGGAAAGTCACCTGGACTGGATTCGGAATTAGCCGAAAGCCGACCAGGATGGGGAACCACCTGACCTGGATTCGGAATTAACTGAAGCTGACCAGGGGAAACCAGGTCAACCCAATGATGCAGCTGGTTTAGCGGAAACCCCGTCTGCGCCAGACAAAAGTTATACTGGGACCAAGACTGAAGCCGTCTAGGTCTGCATTCACGACGAGGGCGATATATGTCGAAGGCATGGAAGATCAGATGACAGTGCTACCTGAGGTGACTCCCTGCCCGGCAGCAGTTACCATGGACGATCTACTGGCTGGAGACCCTGACGCGAACACTCCAGAGAAGATCAGCAGGCTAAAGGATAACATATGGAAAAAGAGACATCTGCTGCTTGGCCGAAGTAATGCACTACCGCCCGTTGCCCATGGGGCGATATGCGACATCGATGTGGGTAACGCAAAGCCGGTAGCGCAAAGATGCCGAAAGGTCGCTGCTAGTATCGGGAAAAGCGGTCGGAACTCATTAAACAACTCCTAGCCACCAAGATCATCCAGCCGTCCACCTCGCTATGGGCGTCGCCCACCGTAATCATTATAAAGAAGAACGGGATGGAAATAAGATGTGCATTGACTACCGATTGGTAAACCGGCTAAGTAAGCTAATGGTTTACCCGATGCCGTTGAAAAACGATTTGCTGGAGGATCTGGACATAGTTTTATGGTATTGCTCGTTGGACACGGCTAGTGAATTTTGGGTGGTCTCTATGACCGACCGTGCACGAGAAATCTCTGCGTTCGTTACGCCCATCGGGTTATCCGAGTGGAACCGAATGCTGTTTGGTCTAAAAACTGCCCCGCAGATTTATTAGCGACTAATAGATAACGCGTTGTATGGGGATTTCAAGATCAAGGCAGACCAAGATCCTGTCCTGGTCGGTGACCCTGACCAAAAACTTTCGATTTTGGGGCGGCGGTCCTACATCGGTGTTATTTTCGTGACGGCTACTACATGGGATTTTGTAAGTGAAAAAGCTGAGCAATTGATGATTAAGTATGAAAAGTGGAATCTCTCGATAAGTGTTGTGAAAAGTTTCTGGGGGGAAACTAAGGTGACCTATTTGGGTCACCGGGTTTCGATTGCTGGACTGGAAGATAATCCAAAAGATCTGCGGTCTTTGATTAATCTGCCTTTTCGCGGTCATTGAAGGTCATGCAATCCTTTTTGGGCAGCTTAATCGTTTCATTGAGGACTTCGCGGTCTATGCTGATGTGTTGTACGAGTTACGGGAGGTGGATTACCACAAGAACAAGACCGGCAAGGGGAAATGCTGACCAGGCCATCTACTCTGGCCAATGAGAAGCTGGACTCGTCAGCAATACCAGCCGATGAGAAGCAGGCCCTGTCAACTAGTTCTGTCAATGGGAAGGTGGACGCGTGTGCTATATTGGCCAATGAGAAGCTGGAATCGACCGTCCAAACGGGCGGCCGGCTCCCCAACACCAATACGGCCCGGCCTGACGACCACATGACCAGGGCGATGGTGGCCTTTGGTATGCCGGAAGCAAAGATGGCAACCACGCCGGTTCTGATACACTTTGATGTGGATAAGGTGCCAGTGGTCATCATCTATGCTAACAAGTGGGCTCTTTCGGCTGCCCTAGTGCAGGATCATGATGGAGTATATTGTTCACCACCCAGACTTTGAAAACCAATGAAGTGAACTATGGGCTGGTGGACAAAGAAGTTTTGGTCTTGCTACGGATTCTGGATGTATGTTATACGATGTTTGTATCCGGCACTAATTTGGTGCTATCCAGACAATCGACCTTGTCATGGCTTCATCCAGCAAACGGAATTGATGGTCGGCTGGGTAGATGGGCTGCACTGTTGTCCCAGTGGTCTCTAAAAGTGTTCAAGTGCACTATAGGAGAAGAAAAGATACTGGGCAATATTAGCGGCCGGTATCACTGCAAGGGCAGAAGTGGAAGAAGCACTGATAGCGATAGTGCCCCGATAGCAGCCACGACAATCCATCCCACTCTCGTCACCGACAGTTTATCCAGCAGAAAAGCTGATGGTTCTGAGCTTCGACGGGTCAGCGAGCGTCAAGACGGGAGTGGGTGCCTATAGTGCCATCTTGTGAAAGATGTCCGAGTGGAAAGTGGTCGCCGCTGCCTCTGTCTTCACGCCTGGCATAACCGTGAACGAGGCAAATGACCGAGGATTGTTCCTTTGCCTCGACTTGCTGGCCGGCTATACACAGGGGCGGATTATTATATGCGGTGACGCCAATCTAGTAATCCGACAAATCACTGGGGAGATAGACTTTTCTCCCCGACTAAGATTGTTGAATGATCGGGTAATGTCGGCCCTGAGAAAATGGTCAGAGCACGAATTGTTACACGTTAAAGGAGACTGGAATAAGAGTGCGGATCACCTGGCCACGGTGGCTATGCGCGACCTAGTCGGAGTCATAGTTTCTGATCCAACCTTGCTATCGGATCTGGCAGAGATCAATCGACTACCCTATCTTATCCGACCGGATGACACTGAGGAAGTGACTCGGGTGAATGCGGTCACCCGGTTGCAAAAGCGCCGTTCACTGGCCGCCGGTTCACCACCTACAGAAGTAAGTAAGGAAGGAAAAGATAGTGCAACGGTTGCGGGTAGAACGGATCCTCAAAGCGCAAGATGAAGAGGAGTAAATGGTAAATTTTAAAGCGTATATGAATGGGAAGTGGAAAATTTGAGTGCAGAGCAGACCGAAGCGTGTTTTAAGATGCCCCTAGACTATGAAGTGGATGAGGATGGGTTGTTTTTTTTTCTATCGAGAAGCTGACCAGCACGAAATAAATAGGGATAAGTCCGCCCGGCTAGTCGTGCCGACCACCTTGCAGACGGATCTCCTCCACCACTATCACGTAAGTTTAGAAGGGGAACATCAAGACATCGGACGGACCTATCCTAATATCAAAGCCTATTTTCACTGGCGATGACTCTATCTGTGTGCAGGCTTATGTGGGAAGTTGTCCGGATTGTGAGACAAGTAAAGGTCGGCCGACCATTAAAGGGCAGTCACCTGGAAACATACAAGCAACCTATCCTTTCCAAGTCATTGCGATGGACCACATCCCATCCCTATTTAATTCTCGAAATGGATATACCGTTGATCTGGACGGATTTGTTTACCGGGCTGGTCATAGCAAAAGCCAGTTCCACCCGTACCGCACAGCAGGTTGCCCAGCGCTATGAGGAATGTGTGTTTAGACGTTTCGGGGCAAGCGAGGTCATTAGACATAATAGGGAACCTGGATTTATGGCGGACGTGTTCCGAGCTTGAGGCAAAAATAGAGTGCGACCATGCCCTATCGTCTACAAGCGAACGGGAAGGCCGAAAAAATGGTACAAACTCTGACTAGAGCCATTAAGATATATGTGGTGGAGGCCGACCAGCACGACTGGGATGAATACGCCGAAAGGCTGGTTTTTGCTATTAATTCGTCGTACGATCGAGTCAGGGGAGACACCCCTTTATATTTAGCGTATGGATGGGATCCTAGATTCACCTTGGAAGCCTCGATCTCAATAGGGTATAGTCGAAGCCGTGATCGAAACGCTCGTCGTTGGAGGATGGCGGTACAACGCCATTACTCGCTGGCACGTGAGCAAGTAAACAAACGCATCCGACAAGCTACTCAGGACCCCGCCAATCTGAACAATGACCAGGAAAAGAGCCAGGCTCCCAGGTATGGTTATACCTGGATCGAGTCAAGGCAGGTTATGCACAGAAGTTAGCCCATATGTGGCATGGCCCTTTCCGGGTAGCAGAGCTGGTCGGGGAGCACGCCGTTAAGCTGGTTACGGCAGGCACTGATTACATCGTTTTTCCAATAGTGCACGTCTACAAGCTCAAATTGGTGAGACATTTCCCAGGTCGCCCGAGTACGCGCCTGGTATTGGAGAACGACAGGTTCGATTTTGACGAAGCCCTGTTGCCAGAAGATACTTGGGACAAACCGCTGGACCCAGACCAATATGATGTGGATAAGATTTTGGATGTTTGATCTGGACGGAAGACCAGGTTTGGTCGGACCCACAGGAAATTTCTGATACAGTGGAAAACTACGAAGAACAACCGTGGGTGGATGAGCTGGATCTAAATTGTGGGGCGCTGATGAGGAGTTTGACCACCAGCGAGCGAGCCGGAATCATTTCGAGGCCTTGCAGAAGGTGAGGCTGACCAAGAAAAATAGGTCATCCGGTTGTCGTTCAGCAGGTCCGGCCAGATTAGGCGATATTGGTCGACCAATCAAATGGTGAACATGAATTAATCTGATCGAAAACTAGCAAATCAGATTCCGGACAAAACCTTTCGAGGTCAGCATGAGTGATGGAGTGCTGAAGCTGGATAGGCGGGTGGATTATGGAGAGAAGTAGGAAGCAGAAAAGGTCGCTTCGATATGGGCGATGGAACGAAAACGGTACTAGCAGGGTGAATAACAATGGATGGGTGGGTGGAATGGAGCAAGCTAGAACGAGCAAAATAAACTAGCCCTGGAGGTCATCACTGGTTAGTATAACGAAACTTGTTCTGGAGTCGAGTTACGCTGATGCCAGGATGGCGGTCGTGGTCCTGCCGATATATGCCAGGATGGCGGTCGGGGTCCTGCCAATATTGGTTACGCCACGGATCCTGCATGTCAATCTCGGCAAGTGAGGCTTGGAGGGTGGTAGCGCGATTAGGGTTACCTAGTCCTGGATACCAGGTCCCGCCTTTAGCCGGCTCGTGTTTCTTCTCCACCCTGCGATTAGTCAGGTGTAACATTACGGGACAAAAGAATATGTATAGGTCACAGTGGCAGGCTATGATTCCATCGACGACGAGGGTACATAGGCTGGCCCAGCCTCCAGCCGCTCGTTTGCGGTGCTGCTTACGGTCGGCACGTTATCTAGCCAGAGCGAGAGCCTCACGCCCTTCTTCGGCGGAAATGAACAGGAAGTGAGTGGACACCAAAATGACTTGACCATGACGGGAGAAAAATCCGCACATGCACGACGAAGACTGGAAAACCAGCCGACGCGGGGTAAGCCTATATCAGGCATATACGTCGCCAACACGGCCCATGGATCGAGAGACAGGACCGCATCTAGCTGTGCAGGATTAACCAAGGCAGTACATCATTCCGAAGCTTGGGGTGACCGGTAGACCGGAGAAAATATCCACAACGGTGGACGAGACAAACATCGAGCGACACGGATGCCCGTGAGATCCGTAATACGCAGGCCTTTCAACTGGACCTCAGTCCAGTCTCATTTGGTTCGGAAGTGCTCAACTTTTTTCGGCATGGAAACCAGCGTTGGAGAGACTGTTCGACCTACTTCTTGGACTCGTCGGCTGACTCTTCAGACCTGCCTATGCTTGGGGACGGCTCATCCAGCCCTAGTATATCCCGATGGGGTGATCTTTCGAGGTCCTCGGCAATGGCTTCGTCGTCATCCACCTCGAGCAGGTTTTATGTCTCTTCCTCATCCGGGAAAACGGTGGATGGCCCTCGGGGGATTTGAGGAGAAATGCCAAGTAAGGCCGGAGATGACGGAGAGACAGGCACGGATCTTGGGACGTGGTTACGAAGGGGCGACCCAGCAAACCAGAAGCGGTTGAGATCGGATAAGGACTGAAGCCCGGCTCACCCTCTTCTCAGATCTTTGACGTTTCCGCCGACAAGGCGGACGTTTTGAGTCGTTTAGTGGCCGTTAGAGGAGGGAGTGACGAAATCCTGCTTGATCGGCGTTTTCTTCTGCTTATCGGGAGGCCCTCTCGGGATTGTGAAGACACCGGCTGCATGCCGGCTGGTAATGGCGGAGGTTTAGGGTCTCGGGAAGCATACCAGATCCGGAGGCGTGTGGTTACCCCCGCATTGACACCCCCAAAGTCTGAGGCGGACACCTTTTTCTTCGGATGATCCGACGCTGGCACCAGAGTCAGCAGACAACGGTAAAGACGGTTGGACGGGGAAATCGGAACCGAGACTGCGGGGGCAGGCCAAGTCGAGAAGATGCCGGATGACACGTCGGATAGGTGCAGGCCCCTGCATCAGACGTGTCTCGGGCAGTCTGTATCGCAGCCAAGCAGTCTGAGCGACGCTCCATGAGGTCAGAAGCCACTTTCCGGGATTTGTCCACACTCGACTGGGCCTTGGCATGTCCTTCTTTACAGTCCTGGATCTGGTGCTGAAGTTCGGGCTCGTGGATGTCGATTGTTCTAGATGTTTCTTGTACTTCCCCAGTTTCTGCGAGAGGTGGATCCGGTAACTCTCTAGCTGACCCAAGTTCACTTGTGATTTCTCCAATCACTGAGAGAGACGGATATACCCCTCGTCGTGCTTCGTAAATTTTCGGGAAGCATGAGAAGACTCGAGCATCAATATGTGGAAATTAATGATGCGTTTTCCCGCAGGGACATATAGAGTGAGCAGCTGAGGAAACAAACCCGAACAAGCGTGAACACACTTACTTTGGAAATCCACGGTCGATACTGTCTTTTGATACAGGATGCGCAGGGAGTCGATCGACTCAGACAGTTGCTTGTATCGGTCCTTCTCCAAAACGAGGTCAGCCTTTCATTCTCCAATTGGTCAATGTGGCTTTGGAGTTTGAGGGCAGCGAGTACCTCCCGGACCTCGGCCTCGTTTTCCCCACTGGTCGGCCAGCCGCGCAGTCAAGGATAGCTTGGTGTTCGCCTTCTCCAGAGCACATGAGCAGTCAAGACAGTGATCTGATTTCTCAGGATAGCCATCTCCGGCTGGCCTGGACGACGCCCGAGACCGGCGGACCGCGCGCTTAGGCAGCCTACCGATGACCTCACTGGCCTCGAAGGGCGAGCCAACGATGAGTCCGTGTTGGCTTCGTTGGGGCAGGACATGAGAACGTGGATGGTACAAGATGCAAGATGCGTAGTGAGATCATGCCTTAACCGTTGTGCGGCTGCGACAAGACTCAGAGGCGGATGTGGTGAAGTAGTTCCGGAATTAACGGGCTGATGAGAAGTGAACCAACTTACCAGATTAGTAGAAATATTGGACGAAGCTAGCTGCCCGGATTTATCACCGACGGTCATAGGATGACAGCTGCCGGATGTGTTCAACAGCACTCGCAGTCGTCAGAACAGTACAAGACATGGAAGAAGGCTAGATGAAGGTGATCCGGAGGCTCATAGCCAGGTCAAGCAGATGTTGGCCAGCCGGACCAGGTCAAGATGCTGGTTATAGGTGGCCAAGGGGCGGATTGGCTAAGATATGGACATATGGAGGGGCCCAGGGAAGGTTATGCCCCTGTAGTAGCCGGATGGGACGCCGATGGTGGATGGATGGCCGCGAAGAGGGCATCAGAGTTGGCGGCCAGGTCTTATCCAGGTCAAGGTAGATGGCTATCCAGGTCGGTCAGTCTATTTGCTGTACGATACACAAAAATCGTCCAGGTTGGGCTGATCGCGCAATTTCAGGTAAGGCCAGGGTTTCGAGTCCTTGCGAGAATTTGCACGCAAATTGCGGGTGCAATTTATCGCTGTGATAAATCATACCCATAATTTCAGCTGAGGGGTAGGGATACGAGCAGGCCTGCAAACAAGGACTTTTTCATAATTTCCTATTTTGAGTTTTAGTAGGACTTTTAAAACTAGAATATGTATTTAATATATGGAGTATAATATAGTGACCATTTAAATATGATCGCAACTAGGGTAACCTTTGCTCGCAAAATGGACGCAAGGGTCTGTTATGAATGACTTTACAGTCGCCGGTTTAACGATCATGTTCGTCGTAAAGTGTGCTAAGCTTTTTTTATTTCACGTATCTGACGCTTGAAAGGTTGCGGCACTTTCATTGCGGCTACGTCTTATAGGCTGTGGCTGTGGTTGTGGGGGGGGGTCCTTATTTATTTGTTGATAAAATCTTCGGCTCGTCGTCCTTTTTGTTCCTCCGTATACTTTCTGAATAATTATTGTAGCGATTTCTGTTATCGATTGACCCCACCACATTTTAAAGTTCTTGGCAATTCCGTGGAAGGAGGTAGCATTTTTACCAATTCCATCATCATCCAGAGTTTGCACTAAGTCACAGAAATGTCCATTGTGCGTGGCATTTCTATCCTGACCAGAGAAAGTAAGTCGTGAGATTTCCAGGGATTATGTATTGTAAGCTCTTCATTCGACCTAAGACAGGGCTTTTCAAATTCTGTAGTTAGGATATTTGGCCCTTTTTGTAAGGCATATCCTAGTTTGCAGTGGCCTGGGTATGAGGGTCTGGATTAGGGATTTAAATAAAAGGTTGTTAAGCTAACACCGAGTTGATATAATCAAAAACCTTATCCTTAACCGGATTTGCTTGCTTGTTACCTGTCATCATCTTCAATCTTCACCCTTCTAGTCTAACTTATGTAAGAGGATGATGAAGCCGCTACCCTGGTGCGAGCGGTTGTATACCAAGACCTCCAGATCTGGGAGGGACATTTTCTTCTTCTGATGATCCTTCGACTTTTCTTTCGTCTGTGATGATGATGATGATAATGATGATAATGATAATAATGATGATGATGATGATGAACAGTGACATTAACTATAGTGATTTTCCGCTGACAATGAAGCACGTTAAGAGTTAAGAAGGGCTCTCAGCCACGTACTGGTTTTTGTCCCTCCTCTTCCCTCATTATTTATCAGCATTTTCAAAAGCAAGAGTTTGATAAAATGTAGCATGTAGCATCTACTGTCTCTCTACAACTGTAACGACATAAGTGAGCTGCCTATCGTTGATCAAAGCGCCTCTATACATAATCCGCCGCTCTAGACGGCTCTATCGGAAATTCGTTTCTCACGTGATATCCACGCAATGTTGCATGCAACTTGCATGTGAGTATACGCCGTATAATAAATTGCATGCAATTTCGAAACCCTGGGTAGGGCACATAACTATCCAGCCAGGTTATTTTGGGCAGGGTACACAAAAGGTTATTTTGGATCTACGGATAAAAATCAGTATACCTTTCGCTTTCTAAGATACAACTCGTCAGTGGTTCACAGCAGAGGGCTCACAAGAACCCCTTTTGCTGCTATTGGTTTACCCAGAGATGGTTGAAAGGAACCCACCGGAAGTCTCCTGGCCGGGAGTCGTCGTGAAACTTATACTCAACTCAAGTCGCCCGTGTTTGGAACACGGTTTAATTCTATTGGAAAGTGTGGTGAAGTTTTGGCTTACTGTGGAAGATCGTGGAGTATTATTCGGATTCCCTATTTACACATAAGATTGGAGTAACCCTTTATTAGCTTAAAGGGTACGCTGGCTGATCGATTATTCTTGATCGAGCCTTTGCAGTATACAATTTTCAAGTATAACGTCATTCTGTTCCTCGGTGAAGATTTCCGCCCAGGAGCACCCTAGTCCTAACTCTCGTCTCCCTATTCGACGGACTTTTAACTTTTCGCCCTAGGGTCCATCAAGAGAGCGTAACCGACAGTGCTAACGGGTACACAAGGTGAGCTTTACAAACATGGACCATCCAAGTCGTCACAGCCAAGGTGATGGAAGTGACCGATCCAGCCGGCTGGATGCTGGCTCGGACCAAGACCTAGTCCCCCTCCGACAGTCAGTCATCTGGGAACACCCACGGGGGTGGGTGTTCGCATCCCAGAAGGAATTCTGAGAGCGACTACACCACATCACTGACGGCGCAGCTGATCACATCACAGAAGGCTGTGAAAACGTTCTTGATCATGCAAGAGGAATCAAAGATTCGAGATAGATTTCCATCTCGAATCTTTGATTTCTTTTGCATGACTTCGCAAATCTCCTTGACCCACGCCGCGCCGCTCAGCGCAGAGGTATGCCATGGCTCCTTGAAATAATACGTATCCCCCAGTAGGCAGCGACTATCACCAGCACGCGCAGGACACTCTCGTCTTCTATGTCGTCGTCCGCATTGCGACAAGCAACCGCCCTTCAACCATCTTGTTGTTTCTTCTTTGATAATTTTATCTGTTTGGCTAAGATTTGTTATAGTAATACAGATACGGAGTTTGGATCCACCCTTTGAAATTTGCCCTCAAAACACAATTGTGAAGTATTGTATTTTTGGGTCGTCTGGGTCCAAACAATCAAGTTAAAATTACAGAATGGTACTTTTTTGCAATTTGTGAGAAAATTGCAATTGGATATTGCGATGGTGCCAAATAGGACAAAATGGCCCCAAACACTAAAACAAAATGACAGGAATGATCGAGAGAATAATAACCGCCAATCAATTTTATAGGATCTTATTTGATCACTATTTAGCAACTAGAACTATTTGTGTGGTTAGGGTAATGCTAGGTCTTTCTAGTAAAGGTGATAAAAAGGGCATTTTCTTAGGACAATCAAATAAGACATCCAAAAATTGTCCAATCAAATTAGACATCCAAAAATTGTCAAAGAAGTCGGATTGTAAGTTCTTTAAAAACGCTTGTCAAAATATTCAATACGCCTCCCTCAACCTTTGATCATGAATGCCCAATGTAGCTATACTTCTCTATGTTTATCGTTTTGATGCTCTAAAAGCACTACTAGTAGCGTTGAAGGCTTGATGTACGGTGCACATGTTGCTATTGTGTTCGTATGCTAGTTTACATCCTTCACCGTTTGCATGTAATAAGATCGTAACCTAAAAAACCAACAACATAGTAAGACATGTTTTAGTGCAAGTTGAAAAGGATGAAATTCGCTTCACCTCCTCCATGAGACCAACAAAGATCGTGTGAGACTGATGTCTATACATATTTTTATTGCCGCAATTGTGACCAAAAGAGCGAATTATATTAATTTTGGGAAAACACTAAGGGCACCGCCTAAATTTGATTTTAGGCACCCAATCGAACTTAATTATATATATCGTGTAAATGTTAAGGACAAAAAATGTCACTCCTCTTCTCCGATGGTTTCGTCACGTCCTTCCCCTACCACTGCACTTGTTGCTGCATCTTTATATCAATGTTCGTAACCGCCCTGAGGTCGACGCTCTTCGCCTGCATCATGTATATCCCTGCGGTCGGCGCCCTGCGTCCGGATGCCTCTTTCACATGTTTGTCACCTTCCAACAACTAGGTCGTCATCCGGCATCCGGATATCCAACAGCACCGCTCCAGGAACGGCAATTATTTTTAAGATTTTTCTCAAGATGCCTCCATTCGCTCTGTTATGCATGGATGAGTCGCATACTAGTAAAAAACAGTCTCCGTCATATATTACTAAAGCTCAAGGGCATCCCAGACACAGGGCGTCAACCGCAGGGCGGTTACGAAGTTGAAAGCAACTTCAACTTCAGTTTTTATTAGAAATTTGTAAATGCATATATATTCATGTTTAATTAATATAAATCGGGCGTACAAGTTGAGGTGCCAGATGGCAATCTCACAGGTGGAGCGCAAGGCGCTACAATAAAAAAGTAGAGTGCAGGGCCATTACTTCCACATCATTGAGTCTCCGGGGCCATTCAGACACGGGCCGTAACGGGGTTTACACTTTCTTCTGTCATACCGCAAAACATTAGCTGTATGCGACGTTTTGTTGTATCCGACGATAATATTTGTCCAATCAAAACACCCCATTCCATAGCGGAAATCCTTTTGTTCTATCCGACAGAATGCACTCACTGACAGCCAAAATCGCTTCGGCTTCATTGCGCTTATTTCATAGTCAACGTACTTTATGGCAGACCATTCATTAGACATGAATGAAAAATGAAGCAGCGTCCGCACGTTTCTTCTGCGAAGAGCTGGAAGAAGATCTTGCCGCTCTACGGAAACACACACACCACCACGTCGATTATAGTACTGTAAACCACTTGCTTTCGACACGAGGCACGGCAGATTGTGGCCCAGGCCGTAAACGCCAACATCACAGGCCGATGGGCCGAAGACTGCGTGCTATTCACGGGACAGGGTAGTACTAGTGCAGTTGTCAAGCTAGTGCAGGCTCTTGGACTGCAGCGGCTCAGCATCGATGCAGCGCCGGACCAGCGACCTGATGTAAAGTGACTTATGAAGTAATGCAAAGTACTTTCCGAAGGGCGCATTCTGATTGGCGGAAATACGGACCAAGGGCGCGGGCACCGGATAGCCGCCGCCGAGCATACCTACAAGCGGCCGGATGCCGGATCGGATCATGACTCGGATGGACGGAGTACCCCCTCCGATAGTCAGTCGTCTGGGATCCCCGTGGGTGTTCGCGTCTCAGGAAGATTTTCTGAGAGCGACTACATCACAAGGTACCGTGCCCGGATCTCTTGGTGACCCTGGATATCACCGCGAGTCCCTAGCGGGCGAAAGACCTAAACCTGTCAAATTTGTTGACGATGTTGTGTCGGGTGGATTGGGGGAAGGCATATCGCCCCCAATGCTGCTGGAGATGGAAGGATGCGATGGTCGCCTCGGATTGGGGGAGTTCGAGGTTGACATTAAAGAAGAAGTTACTCCCCTAGAGGCTTCGCCGGGGGCGGATTACGGTACTATTTTTAGTGCCGGCCGCTACACGGATGGAGCCGGATCGGACTATGGTGCAAGTCGCCATAGTCCGAGGAATGATCATGGTTCCGACCATGATCCTAACGAACAAATGCATATTATGGATATGAAAGAAAAAAAAAGGAGGAAGAGAAGCAGGACGGCCTATCGACGGATATAGACTTGGAGCGTGCTTTCCATCTTCACGAGTTGGGGCAGTTCTTGCGGACGGATAAGGTGCTGAAAATAACACGGCCGAAGATCATAGGCGGATTGAAAGGTCCCGTCTCTCCCCAACTCTCTCAGACGGCCACGTGTCCCTTATTAGAGGACTATTCGATCAACTCAAACAAGCCGGCATTAACACCGGCGTGTTTGATCCGAACTGATCTGAAGATGGGCAAGTTGAAGGAGGCGCCCAGCGCCCTGCACGACCGCTTGGTACCGCTAGTGGGTTGCTCGCCGCCGTCGAAGAAGATGACAGCTACGACTGGAGTGGCGCCGTCCACGCCGCCGGCAACAAGCAGACCGGCCGGGATACACTCAGGCTCTTCGCAGTACGAGTCTGCCCCTTCGGAAGCAGACTCATCTGATTCATCGGTGGGTATCACCCGCATGCCGCTTGGCCCAAGGGGAGCAGCGCGTGTGGCGACGGCCATGAAGCTTGGAGGACGCGAGGATCCGGGTACGCCCGAGCGGAAGAACGCCAGCCAGTACAGCGTACAGGCCTGGCGGACGTCGACGGCGGATCCAGAACCGAAGGAGGAAGACGAAGACGCGGATGGGCGGATCAAAAAGGAATGTCAATCTGGCAGCCCGGCCGCCCCTCAAGTCGCCCCCCAAGTCGCCCCTCAAGAGAGCCTTCAGGTGCCGGATCACCTGCAAAACATGTTCTCGGCGATGATGGAGCGATATTTGGAAGAGCAACGTCGGCTGAGCGCCAGCCGCGGCAGTCCGAAGTCACCGGACCAGCCGGCTCGTCGTGGAACACAGGCCCCCGGACCAGTCCAGTACTATGCGAGGGAGCCGAGTGACGAAGACATGGAGTCGGTGCATTCCAAGCAGAGTGAACCCCATGCCGCCCCGCCGAGCCGCAAGACAGGTCGCCGGACCGGACGTCGGCCAACGAATAGGAAGCTGTCTCTCAGCGACGTGGATATGGAATCCGTCAAGTCGGCCAAGTACCATTACGATCCGGATGACCTGGATCTGGGGATGGCCCGCCGAGCCCATATGGCCTCGGCCCAAGCGTTTGACGCGGACTCGGGAGCGATCACGAGGGTGCGAATGTCGGCCACGTCCGAGCTGAAAGACTTCACCGGACGCGACACGGACGAGGACCAAGCCCGAGGATGGCTGAGCAAGACGAAGTCGGCATTTCTCAGAGACCGGACGTCGGACTATGAGAAATGCCTGATCTTCGGGGATTTGATGAAAGGTCCAGCGAAAAACTGGATCCAACAGCTCAGCCGGGAAATCCGAGGAAACTGGAGGGGATTGGCCGGCGCGTTCGAGGAACAATACTGTGGATCTGGAACATCGGCGGCGCGGCAATATTTCCACACCAAGAAGCGGGCGGATGAGACCCCCCTGGAGTATCTCCATCGCTTAAATGTCGCTGGCATGAGGGCGGATATCCCGGTTAAGGAAGATGCCAGCCGGTCGGAAGCCGCTCGTGAACATGTGGAACATTTCATCAGCACGTTGGACGATCGGGAGCTGGCAGACCAGCTGGCGTTACTGCGATTGAAGAACACCACGGAGCTGGAATTGATGTTGCGCACCTACCTAAGAGCGAAGAAGCGAGGCCCCAAGGCGGCAGTTGGAACCGGCCGTTTCAAGTCCCGATTTAACGCGGATCAAGGAGGCCGGCCGCCATCTACCAGGACGGCCCGAGCCGTCCGCATGGTCGCCCGAGAGTCAGACGCGACCAGCTTGGAAGAGGGGTATCAGCGATCCGGGGGCGAGTCTGAGGAGGAACAGTATCGGTACCTTTTCTCGGTAGAAGCCGGTCAGCCGTCCAGGCTGCCAGCCGGGTCCGGTCAGCCGAAGGGTTTTCCGGCTCGAACTGACCAGGATTACCCCAGGCGCAAGTGCACCCACTGTGGGTCCATCAAGCATGACGACCGGAGCTGTTGGAAGCGGCTGACCTGCAAGAAGTGCGAGAGGAAGGGACACCCGGCGGAACACTGCCTGTTCACGTGTAAGACTTGCGGGGAGGTGCATGAGGCGGGACTGTGCCCAATTGAAGAATCTACAACCAGATGAAGAAGTGGTACGTCCCGACCAAGCATGCTGGAATGCTGCCGCTCGGAGTGGAAAAGATGTTAAACTAGATCGCTCGCCAGGTTGGAATCTGGTTCGAGCCGAGCGGTCTAGTGTTAGTATCTATGCATATGTCGGTAAGGAGGATAATCAAGAAGCAAAGCAAAGGATAACCGACAATACATGTAAGTTTGACGATTACGTCATCCAGTCTCCGGCCGGCACGGCTGACCCCTTCCTGGTGAGCAGTATACGGACGGGTGAGTATTCCCGGTCTGAAGTGCGTATGGAATTGAACCTGTTACCTGGCGAGTCGCGAGGTTATTGGAAATATCATTCGCCGGATAAATGGTTCAAGCAGGCCAAGGCGGATGGGAAAATCAATAACCAGAAAGCTACCATGCTGTTCGACTCTGGCGCGGAAGTGTCTATCGTAGACACCACCTTTGCTCGTAAAGTGGGGTGTGAGATAGACGAGACGAAGCGGCAGGAATGTATCGGCATTGGAGAAAGCTCATACATGGCCCAAGGAAGGACAAGAGTCAAGATTACGTTAGCTGGGTCGTTGGTATATTACTTTACCGCCTGGGTAGGCAAGCTGGCCGGGCCGGACAGGATGCAATTTTGGGCATGGACTTTATGGTCCCGGCCGGCATACGGCTGGACTTATCGCATGGAACATTGACGTTGCCGGACGAGGTACAGATCCAGCTGGCCGGCCGGCGGCCTTTATATGGTGCCCACGTCCAGTTCCTCAAGTTAGGTCAGTTTGTAACGGTGCCAGTTGGAAAAGCGGTGGAAGTAATGTTACGACCACACGACAGGCGGAGTAAGTTATGGCTGACAAGGGGCGAGTGCTGGGTACCCTCGTTTGTTAAAGGAGGTGGTCATCTCAACTCTATAAGCGTGACCAACATCTCTGAAAAGCCCCTCACCTTGCATGAAGACGTGATTATTGGAATGTGGCTGGCCGAGGACAAGGTGCCCCGCCGGCCGGGCTATGTCACTATTGGCTCAAGACGCTATATTGAGTGGCAAAACCTGGCTTTTCAGGCAACCACCGATCTGGTCAGCGAAGAGGAAGAATTAGAAGAGGACCAGACGCCGATGGTGGCTAAACCCGAGTACCGGGCCCCTTCTAAAATATTGACGCGGAGCCGGCCGTCGCCGGATCCGGCTGAACGTATTGGCCGAGACTATGCCCCGATCGCGGAACTGGTTTTGCCCACCCAGAGGAAGACGGACGAACGACAGAATCAGGAGAAAGGACAAAGCAGAGTTACATATGCGGTCAACCCCGATGGCGGATAGTTTGACGACCGAGGTGAAGGCGGATCGACCCAGCCGGCCGATCGGAATTCGGAAAAAGCCGAAGGCGGATCGACCCCGGCGGATCAGGATCTCGAAGTAGTCGAAGCTGACCAAGTCTGCATTCATGAAGGGGGCGAGCTATATGTTGAAGGCATGGAGGATCAGATGGCGGTGCTACCTGAGGTAACCCCCTGCCCCCCAGCAGTCACTATTGACGATCTACAAGTGGGAGACCCGGATGTGAACACCCCGGAAGAGATCGGCAGATTGAAGGATATTATATGGAAAAGACGACATCTGCTGATCGGACCAGGAAACGCACTTCCTCCGGCCGCCCATGGGGCGGTATGTGACATTGATGTGGGAGACGCCAAGCCGGTTGCTCAAAGATGCCGAAGAGTCGCCCCCCAGTATCGGGAAAAGCTGTCAGAGCTTATCAAGGGTTTGCTGGCCACCAAGATAATTCAGCCGTCCACCTCGCCCTGGGCTTCGCCCATTGTAATTATTATCAAGAAGAATGGGGTGGATATAAGGTTGTGTATTGACTACCGGCTGGTGAACCGGCTGACTAAGCTGATGGTCTACCCGATGCCGTTGATAAATGATTTGCTGGAGGACTTGGATAAAGTTTTGTGGTATTGCTCATTGGACATGGCCAGCGGATTCTGGGTGGTCTCTATGACCGATCGTGCACGGGAGATCTCTGCGTTCGTGACGCCCTTCGGGTTGTTCGAGTGGAACCGGATGCCGTTCGGTCTGAAGAATGCCCCGCAGATTTATCAGCGGCTGATAGATAACGCGCTGTACGGACACTTCAAGATCAAGGCGGATCAAGATCCGGCTCTGGTCGGGGATGTGTTCACCGAAGGTGACCCGGCCCCCGACCCAAAATCTTCAGTTTTGGGGCGGCGGTCTTACATTGATGACATTCTCGTTACGGCAACTACCTGGGATTTACTGTGTGACAAAGTGGAGAAGTTGATGATTACGTGTGAAAAGTGGAATCTTTCAATTAGTGTGGTTAAGAGTTTCTGGGGAAAGACTAAGGTAATCTTTTGGGTCATCAGGTTTCGATTGCCGGATTGGATGCTAATCCGAAGGATTTGGTATCCTTGAGTAATCTGCCTTTCCCGCGATCCCTAAAGGCTATGCAATCCTTTTTGGGCAGCCTGAATTATTACAGTCGGTTCATCGAAGATTTCGCAGTTTATGCGGCGGTTTTGCATGAATTACGGGAGGTGGATTACCACAAGCTGAGAGAGCAGGATAGGCAAGCGGAGACGCGAGCCGGGTCGGCAATATCATCCAATGGGATGCAGCCTTTGTCAGCTATTTCGGCCAATGAGAAGGCGCCCTTTTCTGCCCCGACAAGCGGCCGGCCGCCGGACCCCTGCGCGGCCGGCCCGAACGACCACATGACCCGGGCGATGGTGGCCTTTGGCATGTTAAAGGCGAAGATGGCGATCACACCGGTCCTGAAACATTTCGATGTTAATAAGACTCCGGTGGTCATCATCTACGCTAACAAGTGGGCCATCTCGGCCGCTCTCGTGCAAGATCATGACGGAGTGTACTGTCCCGTGACCTTTACCAGCCGGACCTTGAAGGTTAATGAAGTTAATTATGGGTTGGTGGATAAGGAAGTTTTGGCTCTATTGCGGATCTTGGATGTGTGTTATACTATGCTGGTGTCTCGGCCTATCAAAGTACTATCCAGACGGTCGACCCTATCATGGCTCCTGACGGCGAATGGGATTGACGGCCGGCTGGGGAGATGGGCGGCTCTGCTGTCTCAGTGGTCCCTCGAAGTGATTAAGTGTACTAAAGGGGAAGAGGAAATACTGGGCACGCTGGCTGCCAGCATTACCCCAAGGGCAGAAGTGGAGGAAGCACTGATAGCGATCGCGCCTCGGAAGCAGCCTCGACAAACCATCGTATTACCGCCGCCAACAGTGGGACCCACGGAGGAACTAATGGTTTTGAGTTTTGACGGGTCGGCGAGTGTAAAGAAGGGGGTCGGGGCCTATAGTGCCATTGTGTGGAAGCTGCCCGAATGGAAAGTGGTCGCGGCCGCCTCGGATTTCACGCCTGGCATTACGGTGAACGAAGCGGAGTACAGGGGGCTTTTGCTTTGCCTAGATCTGTTGGCTGGCCGGACACAGGGGCGGATCATCATATGTGGTGATTCCAATCTGGTGATCCGGCAAATCACAGGAGAGATAGATTACAAGGCGCCCCGGCTGAGATTGTTGAACGATCGGGTTATGTCCGCCCTGCGGAGATGGCCAGAACACGAGCTGGTACATGTCAAACGGGACTGGAATAAGAGCGCAGATCACTTGGCTACGCTGGCCATGCGTGACCAAGTGGGGGTCACGGTTTCCGATCTAGCTCGGTTGTCGGGATTGACAGTGATCAATCGGCTGCCCGAAATTATCCATCCGGCCAACACGGAAGAGGTAATCCAGGTGAGCGCCGTCACCCGGGCGCAGAAGCGCCGTTCTTCAGCCGCAGGCTCACTATCCCCGGAGGCAACGAGCGAAGGGATAGTGCAACAGTTGCGAGCAGAGCGGATTCACCAAGCGCAGGACGAGGAAGAGTGGATAGTGGATCTCAAGGCATACCTTAACGGGGAAGTGGGTAAACTGGCAGCTGAACAAGCTAAAGAATGCTTCAAGCTGGCCCCGGATTACGAAGTGGATGAAAACGGGTTACTGTTTTTCTATCAGGACGCTGACCAGCCGGAGATCGAGAGAGATAAATCCGCTCGGTTAGTAGTACCCACTACCCTACAGCCGGATATCCTCCATCATTATCACGTGAGCTTAGAAGGGGGACATCAGGGCATCGGCCGGACATATCACAAAATTAAGGCGCATTTCCACTGGCGGGGGCTTTACCGTAGCGTACAAGCCTATGTGGGAAGTTGCCCGGACTGTGAAACAGGGAAGGGCCGGCCGACCATTAGAGGGCGGTCGCCGGGGAATATACAAGCTACCTACCCTTTTCAAGTCATTGCGATGGATCATATCCCGTCCTTACCCAAATCTTGAAATCGGTATACAGAGCTGCTGATCTGGACGGATTTGTTTACCGGGTTGGTCATAGCAAAGGCCAGTTCCACCCGTACCGCCCAACAGGTTGCGCAAAGCTACGAGGAATGTGTGTTCAGGCGGTTCGGGGCGAGCGAGGTCATCCGGCACGATAGGGAGCCCGGATTTATGGCGGACGTATTCCGAGCCTTCAACAAGATCTTAGGACAGAAACAGAGCGCAACTATGGCTTACCGCCCGCAGGCGAACGGAAAGGCCGAAAGGATGGTTCAGACTCTAACCAGAGCCCTCAAGATGTATGTGGTGGAGGCGGATCAGTGCGACTGGGACGAATATGCGGAGAGACTGGTTTTCGCTCTCAATTCGTCGTACGATCGGGTAAGGGGCGACACCCCTTTCTATTTGGCTTACGGATGGGATCCCCGATCCACTTTGGAAGCCGCCATACCAATAGGGTGCACCAGAAGCCGGGACAGAGACGCCCGCCGCTGGAGGATGGGAGTGCAACGCCACTATTCACTGGCGAGGGAACAGGTAAACGAACGCCTCCGACAAGCAATCAAGGACCGCGCCGATCAAAACAACGACCGAGCCAGGGAACACGGCATCGAGCCCGGCTCCCGGGTGTGGCTGTATCTGGATCGGGTCAAGGAGGGCTATGCACGGAAGTTGGCGCATATGTGGCATGGCCCCTTCCGAGTAGCAGAACTGGTCGGGGATCATGCAGTTAAGCTGGTCACGGCCGGCACGGAATATAGCGTTTTCCCGATAGTGCATGTTTCCAAGTTGAAGTTGGTTAAGCAATTCCCGGACCGCCCGAATACACGCCTTACAGTGGAAAGCGACCGGCTGGATTTCGATCAAGCTTTACTGCCGGAGGACAGCTGGGACAAGCCGTTAGACCCGGATGAGAACGAAGTAGAGGGAATTTTGGACGTTCGAAATGGACGGAAAACCCGGTTCGGGCGAATCCACAGAGAGTTCCTCGTGCAGTGGAAAAATTGCGAGGAGCGGTCGTGGGTGGACGAACTGGATTTAAATTGTGGAGCTTTAATGAGAGAATTCGATCGCCGGCGGGCAAGCCGAAACCGCTTCGGGGTCATGCAGACCCACGAAGAAGGTGAGGCAGAGAATTAGTCCGTCCGGCTCCCGGGCAGCAGGCACGGCCGGATCAACTGACACCATTCAGCCGAGCAATCGGCGGATGGAAACTAGTCTGGTCAGATATGGGCCGACCGGTTTTCGGAGCTATCTTCGAATCAGTATGGTGCCGGATGGATCGGGTGTTGAAGTATCTTCGAATCAGTATGGTGCCGGATGGGTCGGGCGTTGGAATGATCTTCGAGTCATTAGGGTGCCGGATGGGAGATGTCGGATGAGAAAGATGAACAAGTGGTTACTACGTGGAAAACGGAAAGAAAAATGTATTATCGAGTTTAATAGCCATTAATGAATGGAGAAGATAAGAGCATGCAAGCTTCATGGGTCATCCCTGGCGAAGCTCAGCAGAACTTGTTCCGGAGTCGGGGCACGCGGAGGCCAGGGTGACGATCGGGGTCCTGCCGGAACTGGTTGCGCCACGGATCTTGTTGGTCGAGCGCATCGAGCGAAGCTTGGAGAGTGGTAGCCTGACGCCGACCCAATCCTGGATACCAAGTCCCGCTTTCGGCCGAGTTCCCGCTTTTCTCCACCCGGCGGTTGGCCAGATGTAGCATGATAGGGTGGAGAAAAATATCCAAGTCGCAGTGGCCGTGCTGGATTCCGTCAACAACGAAGTTGCAGAGCTTTGTCCAGCTCTCAGTCGCGCGGTTTCGACGGTTCTTGCGGTCGGCCCGGTATTTGGCTAGCTCGGGGGACTCACGCCCGGCGGCAACGGAAATGAAGAGGTGATGGGTTGACTCCCAGATGGCTTGCCCATGCCGAGAGAGGTACCCCTTCAGACTTCCCGAAAGTCCGCGAACCAGCCGACATGGGGCAGACCTATGTCTGGCATCTTTGTCGCCAGTACGGCCCAGGGTTTCTGGGATAAGATCGCGTTCAGCGGCCCGATCGCCACTAGCTTGGCATCCCAGTCCACGGCCTTGGGTATAGCGGGAGCCGGCGGGAATATCCACAAAGGCGGGCGAGTCAATGCCCGAGTGACAAGGGCACAAAGTGAGGACTTGGATACACAAGCCTTCCAACTGCGCCTTTGGCCAAGGAAGAGCCGCGGCCAGTTCGGGGGCCGTCAGCGGCGACCTCATCATAGTCCATCTCCGGTAGGTCGGGCGCTCCCTCTCCATCGGGAGAGTCGGTGGACGGGCCTTGAGGATCATGAGGGGAGACTCTAAGGAGAGCCGGGGCAGATGAAGCTTTAGACGAAGACCTGGTAGTGCGAGGACGATGGGAGGACTTCCCAGAAGCCGGCGGGGCTGAGATCGAAGTGGGGCTGGGATCCGGCCCGCGGTCTCCATGACCTAGAGCCGCGCTCGCCGGCGCGGCGGACCGTTTAGGCCGTTTGGCTGCCGCGGGGCCGCGGAGCGACGCAACCCGGCTGGACCGACGTTTTCTCTTATGCGCAGGTGAATCTTCAGTGGACGATAGAGAAGCCGCCGGCTCGCCGGCTGGCACTGGTGGCGGGTTAGGGTCTTGAAAAGTATCCCAAATCCGTAGACGAGAAGCCTTTCCCGTGCTACCGGTCACCGATCCTGGGGCGGACGCCTCCGCGCTGGATGTCCGGACGACCGTGGTAGAACCAGCGGCTGACGGGAGAGGTGGCGTAGCGGAAGCGGCCGGATCAGGATCCCGCGGACAAGCTAAGTCGAGGAGGTGCCTAATAGCCTCCCGGATGGGGGCAGGGCCCTTCATTAGACGCCCCCCCCGGGCACCCGAAGCGGCTAGCCGAGCTCGATCTTCCTTGAGAGAGGACAGGCAGTCCGCGCGCTCCTCCGCAAGCTGGGAAAACGCCTCCCGGGCTTCACCCACACCCGACTGGGTCTCAGTGTACGCGGCCTCAAGCTCCCGGATTCGGCGCTGGAGCTCAGGCGATGCGGAGGTCGACTGGTACAGCGCCTTCTGATATTTCGTTAGCTTCTTGGCGAGCCGGATCCGGCGAAACTCCAAATTGCCCAGCTCTAGTTGCGAACTCTCCAATCGTTGAGAGAGTTTAATGTAGCTATCGTAGCGCGCCGCCAACTCGCGCACGGTCTGAAAAGACTCGACCATCAAGACGCGGAGGTTCGTGACGTTTTGCTTTGAGAACACACACGGAGTGAGCGAGTGGAGAGACGACCCTAAATAGGCGAAAAGGTACTTACTCTGGATTTTCAAGGCAGCTATGGCCTTCTGGTTCAAGATGCGCTGTGAGTCCGACTGCTGTTGGAGGTGATCTCTCGCTTGGAGAAGGTCGGTCTTCTCACTTTCCAGTCGGCTAATGCGGTCTCGGGATTGAAAGGTGGCCAGTACCTCCCGGACCCGGGATTCATCCGCTTGCTGACTAGCCAACCGTGCGGTCACAGCCAACTCGGTGTTAGCCTGCTCTAGGCTAGCTACTTGAGTGGTTAGCGCAGCAATTTGAGCTTGCAGGGCAGCCACGTCGGGCTGCCCTGGGCGACGCTCTAGGCCGGCCGGATGGGCATCTGGGCCTACGGCCGATGGCTGCGTATTGGCCGGGGAGTGGCCCGGCACGGGACCGATGGGGGCGCTGTCACGGTCGGACATAGGGGCGGTGGAAGTCAAAGTGTGAGAGATGTGGTGAGCGCGTGCCTCAACCGTTGTGCGGCTGCGACAAGGCTCAGGGGCGGCTGTGGTGAAGTGTTCCAGAAATTAACGGACTAATGATGATGGATGCCCGCACCGGATTGGCTGAAATGTCGCCCTTAGCCGGATGCCCGGACCGGTCAATAGAGGACGCGATCTGGGAGCCGCCGGACGCACCTACGAGCGGCCGGACGGCACCAGGCCTGGGATCAGGCCGGACGAACGTGATAGAAGGCATGAACAGTCGAGCTAGCAGGCTAAGCAGACGGGAAGACCGCGGATGTTGGACGGCCGAGTGGCAGATTGGTGGCGGATTGTTTGGAAGGTATGAGTGAAAGGAGCCTGAAGGAAGATGAGTGTTCTAGTGGATGAAGGAGGCACCCGGATCGGATGAGAAGCTGCCAAGGAATTGCTAGCGCCAGCGGCCAAGGGGCTCGGACGGATGGCCATCCGGCCGAGCCGGCCGGGTACAATGTACCATCCGGACTGGTACCAGCTGGGTTCGGTGTACCGGCCGGGTTGGTACCATCTGGGGTTGATGTACCGGCCAGGCGGGTACACAAAGTCGGAGTTAACCGGGCTACTTCGGGTAAGGCACATGACTGGTCAGCCGGGTTATTTGGGGTAGGTTACCCAAAAGGGAGTATTGGATATAGGATAAATCAGTATACGTTTCGCTTTCCTAGACACAAGTCGCTTTCATTGGTTCACGGCAGAGGGCTAACAAGGTCCCCTCTTGCTGTTATTGGTTTGCCCGGGGAAGGTTAAGTTAACCCACCGGAAGTCCCCTGACCGGGAGTCGCGGCGTTTCGTATACTCACCTCAAGTCGCCCGTGTTTTGAACACGGTATTAAGTATTGGGAAGTGGTGACATTTTGGCCTTCTGTGGAAGAGTGTGGAGTTATATCTACTTTACATACACATTTGGATTCGCCCTTCATTGTTATTGGTTTAGCTGGTCGATTGATTATTCTCGGTCCAGCAGGCACTATACAAACTTCAAGTGTACTATTGGTTTAGCTGGCCGATTGATTATTCTCGGTCCAGCCGGCACTATACAAAGTTCAAGTGTATTGCCAGACGAGCTCCCCGGTGACGATTTCCGCCCAGGAGCTACCCCTAGTCCTAACCCTCATCTCCCTTTTGGACGGATTTACACTTTTCGCCCTAGGGTCCACCAGGAGAGCAAACCACCCAGTACTGACGGGTACACAAGGTGAGCTTTCAACATGCAACATCCGAGCAGTCACGATCAAGCGGATGGAAGTGGCCGATCTAGCCGGCCGGATGCCGGATCGGATCATGACTCGGATGGACGGAGTAGCCCCTCCGATAGTCAGTCGTCTGGGACCCCCGTGGGTGTTCGCGTCTCAGGAAGGTTTTCTGAGAGTGACTACACCACATGCTGACACCTGGGACCATCAAGCTTTTGATCGATTTAGAGCCTTGGGATATTCTCATGACGCCTATGTCCGGGTTGGACTTTCCTGATCGCCCCTGGTTTGTAGATCTGCAGGGACACCTGGCCTCGTATTATCGGGAACATGTTCAGGCGATATGGGAGGCAACTCACCACTTCCCGATTACAGCGAAGATGCGTAAGGACGCGTGGCTTGAGCACTACTATCATGCTCGCAAGCGCCGACGCACCAAAGCCGGAGCTGCTTGGGCCGTGATCTGCGACTATGTGGTCGATGGGGCCCAGCGCGGCGAATGCGACTTGGACGTTTTCTTGTTCCCTGCCATGCTGCATCTGCCTGTTCGCCGGGCGGGAACACGAGGCATCAAGGCCGACGGCGGGGAATGGTATCCCGGTCATGGACACCCGACTCCGATCGGCACGTTGCGCGATGTTTTGAACTTTGCCGATCGCCAAGAGCCCTGGCGGAACCAATACCGCTTAAGCCCCCTGGATCATCCGGCGTTCAAGATCTCCCTTCTGCGCGCGAAGTATGGCTCGTAGTTATCGTGATAACCAATTTTCGTTTCATTCGCTTTTTAATCATTAATATATCGCGACAACTTTCTGATGTTCCATATCCAAACTTCATATCCAGGTTCCAGCGTTATCCTCATCTTGTATGTCGATCGTTCATATGCACGTGAATGTAATTTTCGTGAATATATGTATATGCATGTCCGTTGACACTGAACCAGCTCAATCACTTGATCTCAACTTGTTCGACCATTACCGTTGGCTGATCCATCGTAATATGTTAACCCAGACTATTGAGACTCCTGATTGCCTTCGTCGTGAGTTCGCATAGCTCCAAATCGGTTTCGTCTCACCCGATCACGTTCAAACTCCCTTGGTAAAGCTCAACAGTTGAGGTCCCGTTCATCCACCCATGCTGGGTCGTCATAATCTTTCCACTGAACCAAGTTATCACGATGGCTTCGACCAAATCGGGTCCTCTTGCCTGATCGGGTATCCAAAATTATTTCCACTTCAAATTCATTTTGATCCAACGTTCTTTCCCAACTGTCTTCGGGCAAGAGAGCTTCGTCGAAGTCAAACCTTGGCTAATCATCGGATGACAACCTGGTTTTTTGGCAATCGGGGTTTTCCCGGACTAGCTTCAGCTTCGACAAGT